>JAVTVY010003606.1:0-39706 GCA_036873755.1 Hanleya hanleyi
AGTAACTTGATAAATGATGATGATAAATGGACAGCTGTTCAGCTAAGATTTCTTGAGCTTCTGTATGAATTTCATGTTTTTAATGTTGAAGAACCAGGGTGGACTTTAGATGCAGGAAACACATGTATCAGAACACGGCTTTGTTTATCCATGGAGCCTATTAAACAGTAGGCTCTATGGTTTATCATAAGCCTAAACAACATACAGTACCATAGATAGACCTATGTTCTGTTAGCGTTCATCTCTGTACAAACCTCCTGTAGTGTAGTAGGACATGAGACTGGTAAATGGCTTTATAATCATATTTACTCTTCTCGAGATGTATTAAAAGCTAGGCCCCTATTCAGCTAGATTTGAGTTAGTACACAGTGCATCTATAGCAAATCCTTTATCTAAACACATCCAGGTGCAGTGCAGCCTGGACCTTGTGGACATTGACTAGCTAAATGAATATAGCCTGAATTTTGAGACTGAAACAAATAATTTCAATAATTTATGCTGCCCCAAAGTTGAAGAAATAAATTGTGGCGTACTACAAGATAAGTTGCACTGACGGTAGTTAAAAGTCATGATGAGGATAATATTATAAAATATAATAATTTTAATAGTTTTATAATAATAAAATGCCATCTATTTTTTGCAGGCTTTTTGTAGCGAAGCCGACATGATGAATGCATGAAATTAATCATGTCGGATTCGTCCGTATTTTTATAAAGTTTATCTCTGTGTCAGTACAACAAACATAACCTCATTGTTTCCCTGAGCGGTTGTATGTAGTATTATCTATCATAATTATGCAGTATGACATAATTTTACCTCAAACCGGTGAATGCGAATAAATACGTCATACAGAATGTAATCTCCGAGCTCCTCGCAGTTACGTCGTAGTGCAGAACTGTGTCACGTTCCCTGTCACTTTTTCATATGTATAATACCATACCGCGAATCAGTTTATCAACGAATAGCTCTTCATATTATTAACGTGTTTTCAATCGGTCTTAATATAAGTTCACACTGCATCATTTTAGTGCCCCTGGCTAGGTTGGAATGGTGTACGGACATTTCCCCCTTGGACATTTCCCCCAGTGGACATTTCTTCCAGTGGACATTTCCTCCACCCTATATTTTTAGGTTATTTTGAACATGGTTTTTAAATAATTTTGTAATAACGCAATTTTTTTTCTATATATAAAGATATAAGGATTTCCACATATGTTTTACGATAATTGAGTCACAAAGTGATAAGTTATTATACATATACACAGTATATATCAGTATTATACAGTCAGCACATTTTAAAACAATATAAAAGATGTATACATGGTATATAGCGTAACATTAACTGTTCATAGGTCGGTGTCATGAAGCCATTTGATGAGCATAAAACTGAACTGAAGTGAAAACTGAGGTAAAAAATAGAACAAAATAATATTGTTTAAAAATACATCTTTTATTTTACCACAATGTGATATGTTTTCTTAAAATGTTAAAATATATAATATGTATATGATTTATATGTTATCACTATGTGATCCATAATATTGTTTAAAAATGTGCTATATATATGATGTGCCAAATTATTTAAAAACTATGTTCAAAATACATTGTAGGGTGGGGGAAATGTCCATTGAAGGAAATGTCCACCGGGGGAAATGCCCACTGGGGGAAATGTCCATGGGGGGAATGACCTTGTGGTGAGATGGCGGGGTCATTGATAAATATGGTATCAGGTGAGGGGGGGTCACTGGTAACCTTCCAGCCAAAGGAGGGGGGGTCACACATAACTTAGGGTCATCAGCTGAATTTCCACCGGCCCCCCCCTCAAGATAAATTTTGAACGGTCCCTAAGTGTTTCATTGCAGGAATGAGCCGCATGGCTCCTCTCCCAATCAACATATACAATACATAGAAACAAATCAACTGACTTTGAAATCTATTGACTATACAATAAGATCAAAATATTGGTTGGCTCGTCATATATCCTCACAGATAAGCAATTAGAGTTATTTTCTGATTGATGTACCTCTACCAAATATTGAATACATATGAACATAAAGCACAGCTAAGATTTTTTTTGGACATATTTGAGACTGTCTAGCCACATATTGTGGTTCTTTGGCATCAACTATAAATTTTCCCAGGGAGAGCGCTTTTCTAGACTGGAAGTTTAACATTAGTTTCAATTTTTTAAGTGACGGCCATGACCAATAATATTTCTTCGAATACTGTTTTCTTAGAGCAGAGTACAGTGGGCAACAAAGTAAAAAATGAAATTCATCCTTAACCATACCGGAGCTACACAGCTTACAAATACGATTTCGCTTCGGTATATTATTGTATTGACCGATCTCTAGTTCTATCCCACGAAAACCACACCTGAAGCGAACTATCGTACGAAAGACTTTTCTACTTACTGACGTTGAAATTGCAAGCGTCTAATCCGTCATTCATAATTCAGCCGTCGTCCACTAAAAAATATCCGCGTCCATAATCCAAAGACCTATTCCATATTCCATATAACAGTATCAGCACCAAATTCAAAAAGACAATCATAGTATTCATGAACATAGGCTAGTTTCCTGCAAGAGAGAAGCGGTCAACAGTTTTCAATGATGCCGACAAGACGTCATGATGATCCAATAATATATAATCCGTATCACTGATCAGCATTCTTAATCCATAATAATCGTTGTAAAGTCGTCATCTAGAGAATGATGTATCTCAGTCACGCTTTGATTGTGATTGTTCATATGAGCACCATAAGGATCTTGAAGTACATGTGTTCATACGGCCCCTAGCCCCCGGTTAAGCGGAATTAGACACGAGTTACGAAACGTAACGCCATAGATCTTGCACGCTGAGCTCGTATTTTGCTATCAGCATGCGATATGTATCGCTAAATTTGAGAAACTTTGAGTGGAGGCGCTTGGTGGAATAGCCCTGTTCTATAAGTTTCTGCAACAATGTTTTGTGAGGTTGATTAAAATCGTCACATTTAACAGAGGATCTAGCAAATGCTGCTAGGCGAGATATGTATACGCCATATGCAGGTCCCACTGGAATATTACTGTCCAGAAAGGGATAGTTTACGATGTCGATATTGTAATCATCTTTTTTGTCAAAGTCGACGAGAGAGAATGCCCGCTTCATTTTTATGGAGATATAGATCTAAATATGGTGTGTCTGTAGGGCTATCTGTAGTTTCCTTCAAATCAAGTGAAGGTGGATATATATCCTTCACTGCGTCATTTATATAGCGATTATCCACAGCGAGAAGATCGTCTATATAGCGTTTGGTGAATGAGAAGGAACGGGCTTTGAATGGATCGGTCTTTGAATGCGCCTGCATATTCATAACAGAACAGATAGAGGTCAGCCAACAGGCAAAACTCTATAAATTACATAACTAAACCCAACAAAACAGTTCTCTGAAAAACTAGTTAATAACTAACAAGTGAAAAGGCAAACATACAATATTTGACTAGACTTTCTATATTTTCTACGATATAAAAATATACATCAGAATTGCATAGCCTATAATTATCACATATCGAGAATCTTCCGAAGATATATATCGTTAAGACGTTATGACCGCCCAAAATAATTTATTATGCATACAATATACGGTACCTATTTTATAAATATATATTGAGAAGAAATTTATATATACTCTACAAGGTGAAAATAAATAAAGGTATTAATATAATATTTACCAAATAAAACATACTAACTTTACGAGAAAGATGAATTTCAAGATGATAAATTTCACCACAATAATCAAGATAAACTTGATTTTATGAAACACTGTGGGATAATTCAAATTTCTGACAAAAGCTGTTGTTACCTATAATAATACTTTTACCGGTACAATATTCGTACCTATAGACTCAAATAGCTTTGTGAATCCAAGGCAAGGTATGAAATACCACAATCTCACTAAACTCAGACATACATAATATCACGGAATATTATCACATCAGGGCTGTATAATTCCGTGTGAATTTCAAACTACATCTGTTAGCCAATCAGGTACATGAAGCTCTTTGGAAGAAACAGCTTTAAAATTACGCCCCTTGTAATGACACACATGGGCACGTGGACCAATACAGTAAACAATATAAAAAACATTATCCAAATAAACTATCTTGCCCAGACTTTGTTCGAATTCAACGTTCTTCTGCAGAAGATCAAAGGATTGCTTCAGACCGTCTTGCGAAAACTTGTAAATACCCATGAATCAAACGCCAATCAATGTCAAATTGAAAAGCCAGAATTGTCGTGATTGGCTTATTATAGGATCTCACAGAATACCGGCAAAAAGCTCACAAGAGTTTTCATAGCGTTACCACTAAATGGCTTATGTCTCCAATCATCTTGGTTCACCTAAACTGTGAAAGACCGAACCGGGGCACAAGAGTAGATCCGCGGTATAACTACTCACGTACTTTCAGCGATACAAGCTGAAACTTGCGGTCTTAAATTAGATTTTTCGCGGATCTACACTTGTGTCCAGGTTGCCCTAAGAGTCAAACATACTCCTCTATGGCTGCTGTGCAGACGAGATGTCCTTGTCAATACTGCGTTCACCTTTAGTGAAATCAACAGACAAACCATCACTTTTAAACTTGGAAGGCCAAAACTAATTTCACATGATCATGCCTGAGTCGTCTTCTGTCAGCAAGGCTACTATAGGCGCTTGGTATTTTCGGGATTAATTTGATAACACGTTGGGACGCATGCTGGCACACTAGAACGTACGCTAGCACGTTTGAACGTATGCTAGCACATTGGAGTCCCTTCGATCGCATTCCTGGAACACACAACTGGCCAGAGAACAATTTTATATATAACATCTGTCATCGCTTTACAACAGCCGCAACAAACTGTGAACGGTATAAAGAGAACGAAGACGATGGCGAAAAGTAGGGCGATGGGCCAGGCGAGGAATATCAAAACGATGAGCCACAGCAACATCCAACAGCAGGAATCACAGCCGCATCGTCGACAGCATTCGAAACACATGGTTCAAGTCTTCCTGCATGTGGAAGGAGAAGCAAAATTACAATCATAAATATTGTATTTGGACACCACCGAATATGCATGTAAACAAAATCAACAATTGTAATGGGTATGGTCAGTATGGCCAGTGTACCTATACCATACTTCATATTATATAAATATATTGACTATGCTAACGGTTTCTACATATTAAAGTTATACAGCCGTACTCACTGTCAAATACCAAATTTTGTAAAAAAAAAGGCAATAGTGGGAAAAGGCGTCCCTCAAGCCCCATGAACAAGAGCATGGCATGGAGGTCGTCATTTGATTTCGTGAAGTTCTGCCCTCATATATACTCTTGACATCCTAAGACTCTGACCTAAGTCTCTTAGGTCAGAGCACCTCTTCTTAGGTGTCGGCACCTCTTCCCACTTCCCTTATATGTGTTGTAATTTTTACCTGTATATGGCGAGATTCTGCTGGTGGACGTTTCGTCCCCGATGCCCGCTCCCTTTACAGACCTTTTGGTCTTTGAGATATGTTGGCATTTGTGGGAAGTTGATGCTGGGTCGACATCGGGCCTTACAGACTAGTCTTTTGTGTTAAATAACGTCATTTTCATCTGACGACGATACAGCTCACCAATCCTCAGTGTACGAGTTGTCACAGCGAAACAGCTCACCAATTACCAATATACGAGTTGTCAGAGCATTTCCATCATAGCTCTCTAGATTTGTATGTAATACCGCTTATGCCGGTGCTAAGGGCCGTGTGGTCATATCATCCAAGTTGCCACGCCACATGAACAGGTACAATAAAAGCGTACCTGAGATCCAACACATATCACGAATCGTTAGATTCTTGGTATGTGCTTTAGAATAGGTTAATCGGAAGACTATACTGTGAAGTCATGTGGCTCTGTCAGTATGTCGGCACCTCTTCCCACTTCCCTTATATGTGTTGTAATCTGACCATAAAACGTTTAACCTCGTGGGTATTTACATCGTGTGAAGAAGGTATCAATATACACGTATTTTTTTCCAGCTGTTTCCAATTATCAGGCATTCTGATACATGTCTATTCATGCTCTAGGGTTCAAGGAAATAAACCAATCCAAGTCGAACCCACATGCTTGATTACTTGGTTATAATTCCGACCTATCCACACTTGTGCATGTATACCTAACTACATGTAGATTTCAAATGTATGTTATGTTGATATTCACAATCAGATGTTTTTCCCCGAGATGAAAGGAATTGTTTGAGCTTCAAGGATTAAACGACATACTCTATAAGATAACATTCGATAAAAATTTGAAATACACGAATTATTTAACTCACGATCTCTGGTCCTAAACTCCAAGGTTGATCTCGTTCTATAAAAAACACTCTTCCATTTTATAACTGTTAACCGGGCCCTTATAGCATTAGTCACCAATTTCAACTCATTGCTGTCAACTATTCTCTTGGATAATGATAAACATCTAACACTGAAAAAAAAATCTACCATTTAAAGATTTTATTATGCCATCCTTCTATTTCGTTTCAGTTTTACAACATGATGTACAATTCGGAAAATGAGGTCTTTATAGATACATGCATACGCAACTGTTATGACAGATCGTCCGTTTACATCGAAAGACTGTGAGACTTTGAAAAACTTCATACCAACAATTCAATGATAGCTAAACACCGAAATAGTGATGAACTCATGCTATCCGACATGTACCTCAGCTACAATTTCTACTATGGACATAGAGGAATTTACATTGAATATAGACAGCAGTGAGGATGCGATCAAATAAATCCGATTTATCCAAACATATCTAGATATATATATATATTGAACTGGTTGAATTTGAATTTGAATTACTTCTTTCATATGTGGAAGATATGTTCTGTCCGATCTGTCTTAGAATATTACCATGTCGCGATAATATGTCAGCTCAGAAAAATATATCGAATAGATGAAAAAAACCCCGGTTACTTAATAATATTTCATACATCAAGTAATGGTTATTGCTCAATTAGTTTTATTGCTTACATGATTATATTGATATTACAGCCTGTGAATAAAAACGTGAATATTCAAATCCACGTACTTCATCAATTATTTACACGCTCCACGTTATGAACTTTACCACGATAACACTCTTCAAGGGGGGTAACTCTGGTTAGACTGATATTTCCAGCACAGGAACTCTACTTGAAAATTTATGTCACAAACATATATAATTTTAGCGATTTCCGGACTTTGCTGAAAACCGAGCTCGCTGTGAACGTAAACATTTTATATGTATAGAAGTAACCCTTAGATATGTGTGCAACGAAACAGTGGTCTAATATTTCACAAATTCACAAGGGCGGCATCTCTAACAGAAGGTTTATATTGCAAAATAATATAAATAAAAAAATCCTAGTCCTACCGTATATATACACATCTATATAATAGCCACTCCTATATAAAATGTACATACGCATATCCACATCCACATTTCCACATATGTACGTCCACAGATCCACATTTCCACACCCAGATACACATCAACCTCCTCACATTCACATACCCACATCCAAATTTCCACATCCACAATTCCACGTCCACATATCCACCTCCACATATTTTGAATATAAGTCTTCAAAATATGTGGATGTGTGGATGTGCATGGATATGCGTACGTACATATGCGTATGCGGATGTGGAAATGTTGATCGGTAGACGCGGAAATGTGGATGTGGAAACGCGAATGTGAATGTGTGGATATGAGAATGTGGATATGTGCATGTGGAATTGTGGATTGATGAACGTGGGTGTTTGAATATATAAATGGGGTTTTATTCAGCATATAAAGGGAGGAAGAGAGTGATGTTATTTCTTATTTTACATCTATGTGTTTGAAATATAAAACTTCTATAAGAGTTAACTATTCACTTTCTCGTCGATACAATATTTAGTTCCACAGTCATGTAATGATTAGTTCTATACATATTCAATGTTTATTTTCTACACATATTTATAGGAAGGGAGTCCTGAGAAACTGAAACTCGGTAAAGTTATATATTTGTTTGTGATATAAACGTTCAAGTAGAGTTATCTCCGTTGGGAATTTGAGAACGATCAGCCTAACCAGAGTTACCTCCCTTTTAGAGTGTTGTCTTGTTGTAGCCCAGAGTTCAGAGCTTCGAGCGTGTAATTAATTAAACATGCATATATTCAAATATTTAGGTTTTTATTATTCAGTCATAGACAGTAATATCAATATAATATGTGAGGAATGAAATTAAGTTATGAATAATCATTATTATATGTATGAAATACTATTAATTATCTGTCTATATTAATTATATGTATTTTCGTTTCTACATTTCTCATCTCTACGATTTATTGTTCTGAGAGGAGCTTTTCTGAATATATTATCGCGACGTGAAAGTAGTCTGAGACTAGGACAGGATCTATCTTCCACATATGGAAAAAGTAATTGTCCATAACGTCGGCTATATCTCGTACCGGTATGCATCTCTTCCAATTCAACTACAATTCAATGTTCAAGTCCAGACCAGTATATCTAGACATGTTTTCACATATCGGATTTATTTGATCGCACTCACACTACTGTAGGTATCCAATGTCAATTTCTCTTTGTCGATACTAGATATTGTACCAAATATTGGACCAGAGGCATATGCCGTCGGATAGTATGAGATCATCACTATTTCGGTTTTTAGCTATCATTTAATCGATTGTTGGTACAAAACACTTCAACCTCTCCCAATCAACGGACGATCTGTATACATGTTGAGGGAATTGAGTCTGTCACATATCCACTTTTCAGGGTCACAACAGTTGCCTGTATTTGTAAGGATTTTATTTCTCAAATTGTACATCCTGATGTAAAATTGAAATGAGATAGAAGAATGAAATAATAACATCTTTCAATAGTATATTACTTTTCATTTCGTTTTAAATGTATATCATTATCCAAGAGAGTAGTTAGTTGAAATCGGTAACCAATTACTATAACAGTTAATTACAGCAATGGAACAGTGGTTTGTATAGAACGCGTATGCATTTTACAGTACTGAATATACACTTCGCATAATCTATTCAGTTCAAGTACTATCTGTGATATATGACTTGTTATTATCGTCATCTAATATATTAACGCGATCACATTTAACATTTTAATCCAGTGTCTTCTAATCTGAGGGAGGAATAAATGACCGATCGAAAAAACGGCTTTAATTATATTGTTTTCACTAGCAATTCAAACGACTTATGAAGATAACTACAAGATTGCGAATTATTGAAGCACCTCTTTGAACGTCGAGAACAATATATATTAAACTAATGCTTTCATGTTTCATATTCCAATAGCCAACGTGCTTAAGAATGTTGTGCTAACTAACAAACAAATTGTTGACACTACATTTCTTCGTAATTCCACCAAAGGGGTCAGTATACATCGGTGGTGTACGGGTTGCACGGCTATCTAGACTGTGACAGGGTCATTATGGCTCCCCTACCAAACTTGCACTTGCACGATATACGATCGTATTTTGCCGTCAGTGTACGGTTTTTATCACAGACTTGGAGAAACGTTGAATGGAGGCGTTTGATGGTAAGCCTTGTTTTACAAGTTTCCACAGTAATACTTTGTAGCGTTGATTAAAACCATCACAGTCAGCACATTATCTAGCAAATGTTTCCAGGCGAGATATGTATGAGCCGTATGAATGTCTTTCTGGTATATTGATATCCAGAAATGGGTAGTTAACTATGTCAACATTTTGATCGTCTCTCGTGTCGTGGAGTCGACGCGAGAGAAAACTGTGATTATTTTTGTAAAGGTATAGTTTCAGATAGGATGTTCCATCTGGGCTATCAGTGGTTTCGTACAAATCGAGTGAAGGAGGTAAATATCCTCCACAGCGGCGATAATATAGTGATTATCCAGGGACACGCCCCGGAGCATGTCCCGAGACAAATTTCATCTCAATAGTCTGTAACAGAAACTCCAATACAATTAACCTCTTTATGTGAACTGTTAATGTCAACGTTGTCTTAGCTTTATTACAAAATACGGATATTCATCTATTAATTTATTTCCCAAAATAAATATCTGATCTAATACCTGAATGATAAAAGGTCATGCGAAGGAGAAGGACCGGTATATTTTTTGTTTTTGTATATTCCATTGGGCGAAAGATCAACCTGATATTTTCAACAATCTACCTTCCGCCTATCTGATATTAGTAGTTTTAGAACTGTCGTCAGTCTCCTCTCCATACATGCTGCCGCTATTCTATAGGTATTATTCTACAGGGTTACTGGTCTCCAGTTCTGCAAATATTGTTTAGGTTCGTCTCCCTTTGGTAAACATATTATTATGCCTTCTTTTTGTGTCACAGATAGTCCTCCTTTCTGATAGCCTTCATTTATGGATCATTTGATTTAGGTAACAAGGTCTTCGTAGAAAAATGAAAAAATTCTGCCGTTAATCCATCTGGTCCAGGACTTATTCATTTTGTTTCAGCTTTTCAGCAATTCGCCTTCCGACAACCTCGTCCAGGTCAAAATGACCGTCTTCTTCCACAGTATGCATCATCACTATTGATAGCGATTCGTATTGATAGGATTCTACGGCATTAACTGCACAAGATCAATTTCTGGTATATCCGCAATTTCTCCATCATTTATCATTTGATAAGGTATCCAGTCGCCTCAATAGTGATATGAGCATCAGTTTCTCGGCTCAAATCGCTTTCAAAATGGAAGTTCAGCCGTATTTCCATAGGTTGCCACCGACTATCTTCAACATATGACGTCATAGACCACATCCAGGCTGGATACATTTTAAAGGAGTACTTACCTTATTTAATATACGTTCCTATTACGAAGGTTCGACTCTTAAATAAATATAACCAACAATTTTACTGTCGTTGAGGGCGATAATCTATTATTTTTATTGCAATTTGCGAAGCCATGTTTCCGCTTTGACGTCAACGTGGGCGCCGCCATTTTGCCTGTGGGATGACGTGACTGATGACGTCAGCATTCAGGACAACGGCACGGCTAACGCTTGATCCAGGGACGTTCCAACTACGGACATATGAATAACTCTAGGTCTGAGTTTTAATTCGAGAAAAAAATTGACGCGGCTATTCCCGTGGGGGCAATTCCAAAAAGGAAAGTGGTTTAGGTTATTACCGCCAACTGAAGAATTTCTTACCCAAGTTTTTCAACTGAGACTTGCCCGATTCAATTCGGACAAAATTCGAAGCTGAGCGGTAAACTAAAAGAGCGTCCTTCGCAATTCTCCAGTGATTTGAGTTGAACGACGACGCTTCTAAGTTCGTAAACGTCTTCTTGAATACACTTGATCTAGTAAAATCAAACAGAACAGCAGCGTATTTACTGGATTCATTCTGGTACGAATTATCGGCATGATGAACACGATCAACCTTAAATCTCCATGACGTTGTGACGTTTTTAGATGAGTATAAACTCATTTCCCCTCATCTAAAAACGTCACGCAATGGTAATAAAAATAAGGTAAGTACTCCTTTAATACCAAACCGTTGGAGTGAGTTTCGAGTAAAATATATAAAATAATAATTTCTGCCACTTTTAAAATACTTACTCTGTAACAATTATCCAATGTTTCTATTTACATTATATGTCACTTGCCATTCCTTTTAAGTTTATTGACATGTCAGTGGAGAAAAAATTAACATCGTGAGTTAGCTAGAGCAACTTCCGAATGTAAACGAAATCAAATGATATGCTGGGACAACTTATACAATATTACAATGATAAAAATAAATTTAAAAGAACACTGACGACAGGTTTGCGGGCAGATTACTTCAACTAAATAATTCTGTGTTGGAATGAATCCGAGAGTATATGTTTCGTCTACTCAAAATGTCCGACCGGATCTCTTCTTGTCGGGTATCCTTCGACCAAATAAGTTTGGCAGGGTCATATAGGCCATCGATCCAATAGAAAGGTAATTACGAGTCACGTATTGCAGATCCATAAATATGACAATAATGTAATCAGGGCCAAATTGGCACACGAATTAAGCAAACACATTTCTGAATTAAAAAAGTTCAGGGTTTGTTCTCCGGTTGATAATGGTTCATGAAAATGGACCGATCAATCAATATCTGACAATAATTTATAGATGGCTTTCAACATGTTCATTACTTCTCTGTATATTTAATATCTGTTCATGTACATTAAATATTCTCTCCGCGCGTTACTTGTAACATTTTATGTGATAGTTCCTTTTCAACTTAATGTCATATGAGGGTGACACCTTTCCACAAGGATTGACACGTTAAAACTATATTTTTTGTTTCAATTCATTCTTTTATTTGGCCTCATTATTGATATCTGAAAATTGTACAACCGGATGATTTAGTTCCACATTATTGTCGCTTGATCGCTTGAAATGTGAGTCAGATTGTTACGTTAATGTACTTTTAGTACGATGTATTGTCAGAAAGCAATCTGCCCAAATGTGTACCCAACTGCAGGTCTACAGACGTGTGTGTAATGTGCTATAGGCTTCTGGTATTGTATTATAAATGAGAAATTCCTTACGAGTGTGGAAACATTACACTCAAATGATAGTTTACGTTTACGCTCCGTTTAAAAGGAGAGTCTGGAAATATTGACCATAATCGCTGACTTTGTTGACGCTCACAAACTGTAGGTCAACCCCGGCGTCACCCGACATCTGTGATGCACGTGCGTATCACAACGTCCTGTTCCAATGAAAATCGTCTGCTTGACGTAGACGCGCGTGCAATCATGACGTGCACAGAAAAGTGGTGTTCCAATGCAGCATATTTGAGCATCCTCTGTCGCTAAACGTCTAGCACATGTGCAATGCATGTATTCTCTAATTTCGATGGATTATATCAGACCGTCATGACAGAGTGAAAACCGAGGAATTAAGGTTTGATTTTGCAGCTGCAGCTCTTTGTCAGTAAACACCGGTCCAATAATTACAAACATTTATCATCATTGCACCACAGTTAGCAGAGAATGTGATTGAATGGTGCTATAAGATAAACTTGTTAGGGGTCAAGGGGTATTTCACAGTCAGTTGTTCTTCATTAACGTCCAGGGAAAACAATTTTCTATGACTTCTTGCCCTCTTTACAAATCAATGTGACTGGCGGTGGTTAAAATGGTCGATAATGAAGCATTTCGTCGGCGTCAAACCTCACAGACTTTCGTCCTGGATGATAACTTTCTATTTTCTATCAAACGATCACAGTTCAATTCTTTCATCACTTTCTATCAGATGACTTAATAGGGCTATTACATCATTGCTATTGGATATTAGCAACTAATACCCCTCGGGGGTCGTGTAGTCATGTCATTCTTGTGATATTTTTCAGATATGCAAACAGAATATTAGCTTGTGGGGGTCATAGGACTTCTTGTCAGTACGCCGGCTTCATTTTCCACCACCTTTATATGTTGTGTTATAATTTTGTTTCACAAAATAGGCGTCAGATCCGGTATTCAATATTCAGCCGTCGTTCACGAAAGAATTTTCGCATCAATAATCCAAAGACATTTGTTGTACGACAGTTAGCATCAATGATAAATATGAAAAAACAAAAAAACAAAAAAAAACAAGATAACTTTTTTGTGGCGTTGATTAAAATCGCCACATTATCCACAGGATTTATCAAACAGGCGAGATATGTATACGCGTATGCAGGTCCTTCCAGAAATGTTAAAATTGTAACCGTGACGTCTCTCTTGTCGAAGAGTAGAAGTCGGAGTAAGCCCATTCGTCTTACTATAATTCCAGTTACAAGCGTCTGGTCCGTCATAATTCAGCCGTCGTCCATTAAAGAATATCCGCGTTCATAATCCAAAGAACTATTCCATATTCCATATAACAGTATCAGCACCAAATTCAAAAAGCCAATCATAGTATACATAAACATAGGCTAGTTTCCTGCAAGAGAGAAGCGGTCAACAGTTTTCAATGATGCCGACAACACATCATGATGTTCCAAAAATATCAAATCCGTGTCGCTGATCAGTATTCTTAATCCATAATATTCGTTGTAAAGTCGTCATCTAGAGAATGATGTATCTCAGAGAATGATGTATGTGTCTCAGAGAATGATGTATCTGTATATGTATGATGTAATCGTCTCTGTTTATTTGTTTATCCAGCTACAGTTTTGATTGAAATGTCATGAAACTTCTTCGGGACAGTACTGGGGTCACTAGGGTCGCTGTGGAGAACCTTAAAGAGGAAGTGTTCAAAGGATTTTCGATACCCATTGGGGATCAGAATTGTTTTTTGTCATAAGGGTATAAATCAAAATACAAGTATATATGGGGTTGGGCGAAGCGAGCACTTAACGCCTTTAGGGAACTGGCAAGATAAAATGTACATGTACACACTGTAGATATGTGGCTCTACCTGTCGCCATCGAAATATACCTGGGTTAGTATCAGAGGGGAATTGTAAAATTGAGAGAGAAGATGGGGAGTCAAAGGGGCAGTTAGCACCAACTGGTGACCGGGAACATAAACTTTGTCTGGCCTGAAAGGCAACAGTTTCGTTGTAAAGCTGGTTAACCTTTGACAGGATACTCGTGGGGCCAATGGGTCACTGGGGGCGAGGAAACAGAAACCAAATAGGGCAGCAAACGCTCATTGGGAACCCCAATGGTTGAAATACTTTGTCAACATAGCTATGGTGTCGGGCAAAACGATTTGAAACGGGAAAATAGGCCTTTAACATACATTTACATACTGTTACATGTTCAAGTTTATCTGTCGTAGAAATATGATATCTGAGGCAATCCCATCGGGAAGGAGAGGGTTCTACTACTTTTTTTAAAGGAATAGGTCCAGATATGATGATACATCTGGCCTCTCTGTAGTTTCCTTCAAGTCAAGTGAAGCGGGTATATCCTTCACAGCGTTTCTCTCGTATGCATTATCCAGTGCCAGGAGATCGTCAATATAACGTTTGGTGAATTGGATGCTATAAAAGCTCTGCAGAGCTATATACCACTTTACGCATACCACAAAATACTACTTATACTTCCTGGGCAATCCCACTGTATATTGCATCGTTTGGCGTACAATAACTATCTATAACGTTTTGGAAGCATGACTGGCAAAGTTGCTAATAAATTTTCCATTACATTAAATCCCGATAATAGAAAAAAGGCATATTTTTCACATCGGTCTACAAATCTGGCTGTAAATAAACTTATTGTACAAGCCAACAGTTTTTTTTAACCAGACAGGAGATATCAGCGAGATTGTAACCGTGACATGAACGAAACACAGTGCGTCATCATTTGCGTATATGACTTGAATGAAGAAATGGCCTATAAAGTAAGATATTTGATTCACACGGTGATAGCCGTCGCTTTTTAATTTACACATCGTTTAGGTGCACACAAGACTGTCATTATCCTTCACTGATTACTATTATCTTTGCGGAGATTGTGCATGTACCTGCCGGTCGACAGACACAGCGCGGAAGACAGAGACTAATTTATACACAAAAGGATTGGATTACAACTTCGTTAGTAAGGTTAACCATTCTTGGTCTCTTAGAATATCCGGCTTTCTCGTGTCTTCGATCTCACATTTGGCGAACGATGTGTCAGTTATGCATAAAGCTGTATGTATAAATAGCCGTAATTTATTTGATCGAATAAAGCTTTGATAAACCGTCGAGACACGGTGAAACCAGTTAGCTAAAAATCAAACCAGTTGAGTTCGTTATAATGTTTTAACAATATTATATTTGCCACACACAAAGGCAGTTTCACTGCATTTGCTTTAGTGGTATAAAAATAGCCTTGTTGACTTCTACATTATTACATTGTTATATCGTGACTTGTTGTCAGCATTTCCATCATAGCTCTCTAGATTTGTATCTAATACCGGTTATGCCGGTGCCAGGGCCGTGTGGTCATGTCATCCAAGTTTCCACATGAACAGGTACAATAAAAGCGTACCTGAGATACAACACATATCACGAATCGTTAGATTCTTGGTATGTGCTTTAGAATAGGTTAACGAGAAGACTATACTGTGAAGACATGTGGCTCTGTCAGTATGTCGGCACCTCTTCCCACTTCCCTTATATGTGTTGTAATCCGTGTCACTGTACGGGCAATTCCTAAATCTGGTGTAACCTGACATAACCAGAGTTTTCATAACTCAAAATACTTAAGAATGTCAACGTACGATCGTGCCGGATTATTAAATATTTTCCGATTAATATTATACACGTGAGACAAATAAAGAAGCCAGTAACTCCTTCGTGTAAGCTGGAATAATACCTGCACAATTTACAATACTAGAGGATTTATAGATAATTTACCGGCTACCATTGGGTGGGGAGCATTTTTGCAATAATTAGGATTTCCTTGGCATCTAACAAAACCAGATTACACTCATGAACTTTGTAAAAAGGAGAAATCTTAAAAGAAAGGGTTAGGTGTAAAGCACATTCTATAATATGTCGGCTAACTGGGAGATTTATTTATCTGCTGTCTGTGTACTGTTAATCTGGCGCGTAAGTCAGTTATTTGCCTGATATATTGTTTTCCGCAGTCCGCACAGACAAAAACGTAGACATGAACAAATTTGGAATCACGCGACATTTGATCTTAAAATCGGAGTTTTGACGGATGAACCTGATACCAAGTCCCGCTAAAATTAGCTGTCTTTTGCTATTGATAATGATCGAGTTCGAAACAATATCTTTCCGTCTACGGCTGTCATGCTTAAGATATTAATCATAATGGGGAAAACGTTACTATTGTTAGAGTTCTGAGTGGTGACAAAAGGACGCAGGTTTTTACTTCCTGGCAAGTCTGTCTTAATACATAAAGCGAATGAGCAGCTCTTTTCCTAATCTCTATAAGGCCGTCCGGATAGCATATTTCCCTTGAAGTTGATTTCAATTCAATACTTCGCCGGTCTCGGACAACAATATCTGAAATAATAGTATACAGACCGGTCAGGATAATGGGTACGGAACATTGCATAACCATGGTGATTAGAACTGATGTGGAGATAAAGCTGCTTATCCATGGGTTTGCTATATACATGTATATATTACTACTGTCCCAGATTTGATAATGAGAATATCTAAAACTGGTATCTCGCTGTCGTGTTGTTCATAGTATATGATATATGAGGATGCAATGAATTTAAAAGTGCATGTAAACTCAAATGATTTCGTTGCAAAGGGCCAGTAAATGATACAATCATCAAAATGTCTTTTCCACATTTCTTCGAATTCACTCTCAAAATTTTCTCCTTATGTTTTGCTTGGAATTTTGTATTGTCTGGATTCGTTTCTATTTCTTTGTAAATGTCTATAGCGTTCAACAGTTCCAAAATCCTGTCCTTGTAATACTTCCGATCCATTGCCGCTACGGCTTTACCTTTATCAGTCCCTTTAATTACAATGTTCGAAATGGGCAGAAGCGTATAGCAGAATTCTGTTTCAAACGAGCACAAGGTGATGTGGTCAGAGGTATATTATTTATATATCTCTTGTTGTATAGAATGAGAAATTCTTATGAAAATGCAGTTGTCTACCAGACAGAAGTAGTCGGAACAGTAATATAGGAAAGACAGTGTGATGGGGACTAAAATTCCTCGTCACGAAAAGGTGACTGTGATATCTCATGTGAACACTTGGAGGTTTTTGCATGGTGCCTAACCCTGGTTTAAGTAAAGTTAATCCTACATATAACTCGTGATAACGCCTGAATTCGTGCAAAACGTGACTAGAGAAAATGCAAAATACGTGCATACTCTGTACCATAGGCCTTTTGATATCCTGAAATGGTTCGTTGTCTAGACTATCTCGTATACAGTCGATGCGTTCACAGGTAGAATAATGTATATTTAGCTCTAAATAATAGCAAAGAGATTTTTTTTTATATATGGCGTATAATGAACTACCGGTACGAGAAACGAGCCTGTATAATGGCGTTTGTCTTTCAACATAATTAAACTTAAGACGGATGAGCGATGTTGTGCCCTAGATTTAGATGATTAGGATTGTCAAATGCGGTATACCATTTGAACACGTTGGACTACATTAGATTGATAGTTACCGGTAACAGTGGCGTAGTTGTACAGGGTGAGGATGGTTCGCGCAAATATCTAGATTTTTCCAAAAGTGGAAGAAGGAAAATCATCTAACTAGTCCACGGATAATAATGGGTTTTTTTTGTGGATTGGTCATGCAGGAGTCCCTCAGGCAGCCAAATTATTTTCTCTTTCACTCTAAAAATCCGTTCCATATTCAAAACCGCTTGGTGACGAGCATAACAGTATTCGAATTATACCAAATGTACGGTATCATATGCAAATGAGGTCGTACGTAAATGGGAGGAATCGACCCTTGGGAGGCACGGTTAGAGTGCCAAAAATAAAAGGTTTTCTATGAGAGAAATTGCTCGATTGACATGAAGTAGAACATTTTTGTGATATACTTGAAGTAATTCCAAGACTGACAAGAATATGTGTTTCGCCTCAAAATCTGTGATTTTGCAAAAATATAGTTTCACAGGCCTGATGAATTCGAGAATTATAAGACTCAATGCCTTGAAATTATATAAAAAAAATCTTCTACTTCATGCCAAAAGAAGAATTTCATTTTTTTTTGTATTTCAACGTACCTAAGATTCATACTTGCCCCTTGCGAAGTTCTGCAGGTAATATCCTTTACCATGCCGGTTATAAACAATACTATTATCGCACACATACTTTCACCTTTATGCTTTTGGCATGATTTTTGTTGTTGAGAGAATGATGCAAATAATATAACTTAATGGAAAATTGCTAAATTTTACAGTACAATCGCCTGGTCCGTCGTCTTTAAAGACCTATTCCATTTTCCATATAACAAGATTAGCACCAGATTGAAAAAGACAATCATATAAACAAAGGCTTGTTTCCTGCAAGAGAGAAGCGGTCAACAGCTTTCAATGATGCCGGCAAGAAATCATGTTCCAAATATATCAAATCCGTATCGCTGATCAGTATTCCTAATCCATATGCATTCGTTGTAAATTCGTCATCCAGAGAATGATGTATCTCAGTCACGCTTTGATTGTGTCTGTTCATATGAACACCATGAGTACATGGGTTCCCACGGTCCCTAGCCCCGGGTTAAGCGGAATTAGACACAAGTTACGAAACGTAATGCCATAGATCTTGCACGCTACGCTCGTATTTTGCAATCAGCATGCGATATGTATCGCCAAATTTGAGAAAAATTGAGTAGAGGCGCTTGGTGGTATAGCCCTGTTTTATAAGTTTATGCAACAATGTACGACGTCGAGCGAGCGTATCTAATTCTGCTTAAGCCGGTGCTAGGCGCCGTGTGGATACTTTATATTCTCCACATGAACAGCTGCAATAAATGCGCTGCTGAGATTACGTCCGAGAATCCACCGTATTCTCGGGTCTGAATGTTAGGTGCCGAGGGATGCTTTCTGTAGAATCATACGGTTGCTTTTTAGTCGCCAGACGTCGTCCATTTTTTCCACCTCTTGCATATCGCTCCAACTTATTACCTGTATATGGTAGGATTCTGTTGGTGGACTGTTAGTCCCGCCCTCTGTACATGTCACTCGACAAATACATGTAGGTTTATTGTTTTGGTGCGAAATTTAAGCCGTACGACGTCGGGCATTACGGGTTAGTTTTTCTGGGTATTCTTACATTTACCAGGTTACCCCATGTTAAGCGTTTACTCCATCAGACTTTCACGATGCTCATCCATTAACACCAGATGAGTTGTTTGAGCAGATCTGTTATCACAGCTTCCGAGCTAGCGTATGTAATTCCACCAAAGCCGGTGCTATGGGCTGTGTGGATACTTCATAGTCTCCACATGAACATCTACAATAAAAGTGCGGCTGAGATACTAAGGCTACGTCCGAGAATCTAACGTAATCTCGGATCTGCATGTTAGGTGCCGTGGGATACTTCCTGCAGAGTCTTATGGTTGCCTTTTAGTCGCCAGACGTCGTCAATTTTTGCCATCGTTTGCATATCGCTCCAGGTTGAAATGATTGGTTTTTGACAATTAGGGGTGCACAATTAGTACCCATTGGAATACCTATAGATGCCGTTGATATATTGTGTTGCCAAGATATTTAAAGCATGTAAAAAAGCGGTAATTGTAAAATACGGTGTAATGTAATTTACAGTTGCATATGCTGGCACCTTTTCTGCCAGTACATTTAACTGAGAATTTACGGTTTGATTTATAACAGTATAGATTTCCCGCCGTGCTGCTTCTTTAATTTACCTTCCCACTTAGAAGCTGAAAAGTTGGACTTACATTACGGCCTATTGTGTAACACTATATATTTAAAGCTATTTTGAGTTGAGCTTCAATTGTTTTCTTATTCGTATATACAATATTGGTAGCCGTCTTACATGATACACGTAGACTGGTCGTTGTTTGTTTCAGACAGACTGAAACTAGATGATTGAAATGAAGAGATTCGAGTATTGATCATTGGCGCTGTATCGCAGAGAATCTGCTTCAATTGGCTATTAACAGGTCATGGTGTATTAAATTACACCATATCTATCACTGTGAGCGTTGAGTGATTGAAATTTACGGTCACTTAGCCATCAAATCTTCTTGACAGAGTGAGTTCTTCGGCAATCAAGGACAGCATCTCGCCTTAAATGTCGCGTAACTTTGATTGCCTTGTACCATGTTCATTTTATGCACCTGAGAATAATGACCAAAAAAAAACTCACGTGTGGAAGGATATATGAAGAAGATGAATGAGTCATAAGTCTTTGAAGCGCCACATCCATCAATTGCAGTCACATCTACTTGTTTATCCTATCCCTGAAGATGGTGACCGACGCGTTCCAAATAATTATCAGATCGGAGATGAAATAGGAAGATTTTGGGTTTAGATCGCAAAATCTCATGATGGACGATGAAGATGAATCACTTTGAATGCGTGTGAATTAAATATCAATTAGGATGGATTAAAGTACATGGTCGAGCCGATGCGGATATACAGACAAAAAACTAGACAGAAACCTGGTTAGAGCGATCCCGCTCTCTAAAATAGAGGTAAAAAAGCTTCGTTTGCTATTTGTAGATCCAGTCAAATTTGTTTCAACAACGTGACAGATATTTGGCCTTATATTATGCTAAATAAATGAGTGCCAATTTATATTTTTACCGCCATTAGGTGGGGATATATGTCTGTGCGCCTCAAGAGGATTTTGTTGATTGCATTATGTGAACTGATTTACTGAGCAAAAACGTTTTTACCTCAATTTTAGATTACGGGATCGCCCTAACCCGAAAACAGCGAAATAAAGCACCCCCACCTATATAAGCATTTGTGAAGTCATATATGTAGGAAGTTGAACACGTATAAACGCGGATAAACCAACACGTACCTGAGGCGGGCTTTCCTATTTCCCCCGCGGATGGCTTAATCCTCCAAAACCCTGTGCTTCTACAACCGTATAAACTTCTCTCACAAGTTTTTGTCCGGGAGCGTCATATAATTCTACGAGAATTAATCTTTGAGACAGATTAAGAAAAAGGCGTCATCATGGAATTTATGTAGCGTTGTAAGTCGCTTCCATGTGAGGCACTGGTTAGCTAATACACTCAGAATCTTCCCTTTCTGGTTCTGATTAAGTTACAAAGTTTTCTCGCTTAGACTAAGACTTATGATATTAAAGGCAAATGTGCTCATGTTTATTGGTATCATGGTGACCATAGAAAACAATCTCTTTTAATTCAGAAAATGTGACTAAGTACGGGCGTTTCAAGCCGGTTTGAATATTTTTCAATTGACTGAATCACGGCCTCGAGAAATTCAATCCCGTACTTTTTTTTTTGCTACGGCTGTACGAACAAACTTTTCACGGTATATTTGTTTTCTGGAGAGCTAAGGTTAAACGAAGTGTAAATTTTATCAAATGATCGCTCCATGCCAAACTTCGTATTAACTCTAGTGGACACCCAACCCTTCACATTCATGCCTGGGCTGATGGACGCCGACACTGTTTGGTGCTAATATTCACCTATATTATTTCCTTGTTTACAATGAATCTTGTCGGTTCCGGACAGCACTTAATCAGAAATGATGTTTTTATAGGGTGAAAGGTAGAACAAATGTTGACATTGCTATTATACAAAACTGCCTGTGATTAACACATAAAAGATACTACTGAGAGCTCCTCTTGGTAAATGTTCCATCTGTTTTATAATACCCGCGGGCAAGCGAAACTGACCTATTATACCGCAAGCATGACAAACTGATTAATGGATTATTCGTATCGGGTTATAACTGAAGAACCATATTGACTGTTGATCGAAAACGGATTGAGAAGATTGAGTGTTATCATTTTATCGACACCGCTTCCCAATTCGCATCTCATCGCAATGATTTATTTATATTCCATGACAAATAAAGCATTATAGTACTGTACATCACTATATATATAACCAACAAATATCACAAAGGAAAAGGAAATGAACACAGGAATGTGACGAGTAAATTGTGGCTGGACTATATACAAGTAATTGATGGACTTGTGAAACGATTCACAAATGAAACGAATGCTGAATGAACAATTTCATCATGGTTACATGTGACTATTTTTCGATAGTATACATTCTAGAACATTTGCTCATGGCGCATATACCTACATAGCATATAGCATTTACTAAAGGCAGTAAAAAAACGTAACGATTTCCATCAGCGTTACGAAACATTACTGCAGAAACTTGAGTTACAAGGACATAATACAACAAACCGCCTTCACTCCGAGGTTATCAAGTTTGATGATAAATTTCGCATAGGTACTTCTAATGGTAAAATACGACCATAGCCTGCAGTATCTCTGTCGTTACTCTTCGTAACTTTTTTCCTGCTTCATCCGGGAGTAGAGGACCAATGAACATCGTCTAATACAAGATCTTCATGAGAAGTCACAATCAATTAAAGCGTCATGGATATAATGTACGGTAATAGGGGCGTGGCAACAGGAACATCACGTTGTCTTGCGATGGAACTGTTGGAACTGTCATCACTGAAACTTTTGACCGCTTCTGCCGTGTAGAATGGGCTCTAGAAACTAGCTCGTCTTTATGTCGCGATGAAATATATGAGAGAACATATTAGCACCAAACAGGTATAACATATTTAAGCATATAGATAAGAAATAATATTACACAAAATGTAGAGTTTTGAGCTAAAGTATATATATATATACTTATTTTGCCAACAGCCACTGTTGTACAATGGATTGGCGTATACCGGAGCTGTATAGGGTACTCATTCTAATACAGTATAGGGCAGATGGTGCCATTCAGAAGAATGGCACCATCTGCCCTACTGTATTAGAATGAGACAGACTTGTGTGATATAATGCTAGAATTGCTGTCGGTAATTAAGAGCAAAGAAATATGATTTATTATACAGAATAGAAATTACAAAATTTTTACTGAAAATGTGTCATTCAGACACTTTAGTCATGATGACCCCATGCACTTTTGTGTACTGTCATATGAATTTACGTATAGGCTTCACGAAGCAAAAAAAAAAAAAAAAATCTGTTTAATAATTCAATTTGCGCTTGCACCTGCTATTTAACTCGATTATATTATCCAAGAAAATTAATAGTGTACATTTTAATAGGATGCATATTTGCGCTGGATTTGTTTTTGATATTATAGCAACGGCACCTCCGGGTACATGCTTTACCATGGAAACAGGAACTTAAGACCCTAGGTAATTTATAACCATATTATATACTATTTCCCCGAGTAAATCTCATGGTATTGGGGCTTGGCAAACTTGACGCCAAACCAGGATCTTTCTCTTCAGGTGTTAGCTTTGTAATCCCTAATTAGCAACCTATCCTTGTTATACGCTCTAGTTTGTCTGTCGATTTCCCAAAGTGATAAAACTGGGATTTGCGGAAGCTTAACAACGTAAATGACAGGAGGGTATACCGGTGAACTCAACTTGCTGGATTTTCTCTACCATATGTGTTAAGGTTGTTCGGTGTATATAGCTGCATTAGAAAATTGTTTCCCATGCAGAAAACCACCAAATTCGTGTGGTATATTCTACCCGTATCGTACAAAATTTCCCATATCGATAAATATAATGAATATATATTTTGATGAAGCAGAAGTGGCGGCCATTGTGATATAATTTATTCTGTAAACTAATATATCTTTGTAAAACAGGGATAAGTGACAAAGAGATCTGATAACATTGATAGATGGGTGACACATATTCTTTGTCAGACGTGTTCTTGTTTCCAGCAACCAGGAACTAATGATTGATAACAAAATTTCATAATATATATGTGAGATATTTCCACTTATCTTTCATACTGCCTCTCGCTTCCCTATCCCGGTTGCTCTGAAGTATATTACTTTTGGTATTTTGAAGGATATCTGGGTTAATTTACACAATTCCCCGAAGCGTTAGATGAATTACATGTTGATCTATAGCTCTGGTATTGTCACAGAGTTTATTGACTTATTCATTTTCTGTTATTATTAATTCATTAACTTAAATTATGTTTACATTCAATAACTGTAACCTGTCATTTTAGTATTTAGTCGGTGCAAAAACATTTCATGTCAGAACATTGCCTGTATGCATATAGTTTTACTTGGGTAAATTGACTCCTTAAACTTTAATCCCTATATCTCTGATTACTTCTGAATAGGCCGTGTTTTGTAGCATGTTTTAGTCCGTTCGTTACGTTCATTTGTTCCTTGTATAATTATTGATCTGTTTCCACTTGTATTCATCTGTTGTTAGTTACCCTACGTTTACGTCACATTCTCCCTATAAATTCAAGATCAGCTATAATCATAAGTCAGTTTTATGGATATCCAAATCTACGGACATTGTGATTTATAGTTTTGGAATCCCAACCTAAATTATCCGGAGTTCCGATTTAGTATATTTGTTCCTGTGTGTTTCTATGTTTAACTGTTAATTGTCTATAAACGTGCATCAAGTTCTACGAGTGACTTCGCCTCACATCATTTACCGTAACAGACCTCTGTTACACGTGGTGAGAGAATCCAAGATCCCGGCCTCTCGTCAACAAGCAGCTCTATCAACACTAGTTTTTCCCCATTAGATTGTGAAGATGACCGCTTCCGTTATTCCGGAATACCTGCTCCCGGTTCTCCAACAGCTAGGGGTCCACGAGCTTAAGCTAACCTGGGACCTCCAAAACGACGAGAATGATATAAACCTCACTCTCAAGTGGCGTAAGACAGATGGACCAAAATTTGATCTCAGGCCAAAGTGGCAAAAGTCCAACTGTCAACTTCGACGAGACAGAGACCGCATGAACAATTTTCTGCAGCGTAAGACCAAGGAACATGGTTATACCACACAGGTTTGTGTTCCTGCTGCACCTAGCAGCATTGGTCGAGCATTCGCTGATTATGAAACTCAAACGGAAACAGCCTCATTGAATACGACAGCCACTATGACGTCACCGACTGAGGTAACGGACGCGGGCTTGCAGACGACGCCTTCATGTGCCAGTGTGGAGACACAAACATTGACCCAAACTCAAGTATCTGAACATGGCCAAACTTTAAAACCCAGCGTGCAGAAATCACCGGCACAACGTCGACGAGATCAGGAGCGCGTGACCCATTTCATTACGGACAAGAATGCTGATATTACAAGTAGCGAAACCGTTCAGTCTGTCAACATTCCTACAGTCAAAAACGAAGCGTTTACCTCCGAACCTGAAATTGTAGCTGTAAATGAAAATCACTCAACAGACACGGCGACTTCGTGCTCACCAGTCTCAAAGACTGAATCAGACGCTCTCCAGAAAGTGACAGAGAAGGTCATCAAACGAAGAATAACCCGTGACAACCATGAGGCATTTCTTATCAAATGGAAAGGACTCAATAATAACCGCAATTCATGGGTCCTGCATCAAAACCTGGATTCGGATGCTTTATTTTATATCGCGAACTATGAGCGGTATATTCCAGGTCCCCGACTACCGAAAATAACCTGTAATGCGATGACCACGACACACTCCCAAGACAGATTTCCAGATTTCGTTCGGGTGAAGATGATTCCATTTGAACAAATCAGGTCTCCAGATATAGAAGGACTCATGGGCACCTCAGTCTATAGGATAGATGAGCCCATTAGCGAACTTAGACCATTTATTTGCAACGGTTACGATAAAACTGGTAACCTGCACTTAACTGATCTTGCCGGTCGAAAACTCAACATTCCGTCATTAAGCCATCCGATGTCCACTTTGATCCAGAAGGAATCTTTCCCCCCAGACACTCGCACTTATAATCTTCGAGTGGCTTTCTTTTTTATATGCTGAGCTAACCCACAAATACCCGCATTCGCGTGTTTAGTTCAAGAAGTCAGTTTTGAAATTAATGATTCTCATTTTATTAATATAGTTCAGTATTGAAATTGTGTCCACAACTACAGTTGGAAAAAACCCCCCTTATTTTCCTAATTTATTCCATGTTCATGCCAGGAGGCATCATTTTCACCGGGACAGGGGGATAATTGTCACAGAGTTTATTGACTTATTCATTTTCTGTTATTATTAATTCATTAACTTAAATTATGTTTACATTCAATAACTGTAACCTGTCATTTTAGTATTTAGTCGGTGCAAAAACATTTCATGTCAGAACATTGCCTGTATGCATATAGTTTTACTTGGGTAAATTGACTCCTTAATCTTTAATCCCTATATCTCTGATTACTTCTGAATAGGCCGTGTTTTGTAGCATGTTTTAGTCCGTTCGTTACGTTCATTTGTTCCTTGTATAATTATTGATCTGTTTCCACTTGTATTCCTCTGTTGTTAGTTACCCTACGTTTACGTCACATTCTCCCTATAAATTCAAGATCAGCTATAATCATAAGTCAGTTTTATGGATATCCAAATCTAAGGACATTGTGATTTATAGTTTTGGAATCCCAACCTAAATTATCCGGAGTTCCGATTTAGTATATTTGTTCCTGTGTGTTTCTATGTTTAACTGTTAATTGTCTATAAACGTGCATCAAGTTCTACGAGTGACTTCGCCTTTCAATTATTTACCGTAACAGAACTCTGTTACAGTATCATGCAATCTACAATCGAGATCATGTTGAGTTAGATGTAACCATTATCTTCAATATCAAATCGGATTCATTATTTTTCTGACGATATGAAAGGCAATACCATTAGCCGGCGGAGTAGCACAGATTTATTCATGACGCCAGCAAGATATCATTTTGTATACACCACACTTCCACGTTGAACCTATCTTGGCACAGAGGCGTGGTACGATAGCATACGGAAGATCACGTGACCGAAGAGCAACCATCGATGATCTGTTCGTTGTAAGGAAAGGGTCATCATAGTCCGGTGGCTTACGGCCAAGATCGTGACTGACTGGAATAAAGCACCATATTTTGCAGAGAGGCTCATTTGGGCATAACGAATGATCTCAGAAGGGGTGCCCATTTCTACAGGAGGTGGAAGGCCCTTAATTCGCATAAATCCAATATGGCCGCCATAATACATACAGTAGCCTCCTGTTAATAGCGACTATTTGACAGCTTGAATCGCCTTTTTACACGAAACTGGTTTTCTACGAGCCTGACTGACTCAATAAGAAAATAATAACGATAATTGGAAACTTTATTACCCGTTGAATATACAACATGGCCGCCAGAGCGTCACTAATAATGGTATTATTACTATACACATGTATGTGTGTTTGTATATATGCTAATATATATATCATAATATTTACGCGAACGTCCGCCGTGAGTTGTATTTGAAGTATTTGGGGGAAAATTCCAAACGCGACGTGCAACGGACGTTCGCGCCCCGTCCTCGTCGCCGTCTCTCATTAACATCACTGCCTCCATTAGCGGAAGTTGACTTTACTATGTTGCTATGGCGTATGGGGAAAAACCCCACATACGCACGGTTCATTTTGAATCCGCCGGAACAACTCATTCAGTTTTGCACATGAACCGCCATTTAGGTGGCCGAAATACACCGGGAGCATGTGGGCATGGAGAATGTGTGAAACAGATTATGTGTGGTTGTGCAGGAAATTTGATAAAATGACTCGGTCGTTGGAAGAGCAATTATCGACTACTTTCATATATGCCTCAGTAATTAAATTCACATGTCTGTCCCACAGTTGCCCCACATTTGTCAGAGATGTTGTAGGGCGCCTCACATCACAGGAGTCCTCATAGCCTCGAATGGAGGAATGGAAGTGTTAAAAAAACTTAATACGAAGAAATCTATATACAGTGAATGCCTCAAGCGGTTGATTATTTTCTTATTCCTTAACAAACAATTAAAAAAGAATAGTTTCATACATATACTTGTGGTTTTTTTTGGTAAAGAAAAAAGACGCAAGATGTATTAACAATCTAACGTGCTAATACCAATGTAAGAATGGGCGATGACGGAATACCAACCTGGAGGAGTTTTCATTTAATATTTTCGTTTTGTCTATTATTTAAGTTATTGTCAAAAGAAGTGGAATTTTTTACAATCGCTGCCCTAAGCACAATAATTATCCTGAGTGGCTAGAATGGACTGGAATAAGCATTCCCATATTCAATATATCCATATTGATGTATGATTAAATTATACATAAGTCTTCATAATGAATCTTTAATTATGTTCAGATATTGGCAAAATAGCTTACATGATTTTCATTCTTAATTCGTCGAGTCAACGTCCACGAGAGAACAATTACCTGAAAGTAGTTCGACTTAATTAGTTAATGAATTGATGTATATGATGAGTAGCCCTATATCTGCCCTATTAATCTATTTGAAGCACAAGATCGTGAAGATAAAACGATATCTGATCAAAGTGACTTTCTGTTTATGAAACATCGCAATCAATCTCGGGCATTTGGATTGAAGAAATACATCTGCGAAAAATCAAACTGAATTGTATACTAAACCATACTGATATTCGGTGTTGTACGGACTGAAGGTCTGAACGAATAATCAGAATGTAGTAGGCTCATTAGTTAACCCGAAGGGTGAAAAAATAGCTTGACATGAAACCGGTTTGGTTCTATATGGAACCATTTTCATCACGCGAGTTTGGGTTTATATCAGTCTGTATGTACGTTTTAGCAGCGGAAATGAGTATTAAAGTGAAGTATCGGGGTCGGGGGTGAATGTTATCTCCCGCATATCATATCCTAAGCCCTGACATGGGACGGTATACCGCATGATATAGAGCCTGAGGGTTTGAAGATATCTCATCAATAAACCGATTTGTACAATAAAGTATGATCTCATCCGATGATAATTTAGAGGACACGTATAATCTTGATTTTACCGTATACTGACCACGCAAGAGTAAATCACAGCGGGGAGTAAAAGATCCTGACCATGGTGTTATACCAGATGCAAATTAAGTAGAAACGCGTGTCATTAGATTAGACTAGCTAGACGGCTCTCATAAGTAACTACCCTGAGATAGATTTACTTGTTTCAAGTTTCACACACCGTTACGATATTTGACACTCAAGAAAATATGCCTTTACCATCTCGCGTAATCATTCATCTGCTATGCAAAACCCTGCTATCGTAGATGCTAAATTAGACAAAGAGTTGTCGAAAGGTCGAGTTGCTGGTCCCTTCAAACTCCTGCTTTCGACAATAAGGTTTGCTAAAAATTAGGCTTAGTCCCCGGAAAGAAAACTAATTTTAGGGGCTGTTGATGGTCGAGCTCTCTAAGGCTTTCATGTGTGAAAGTTTGCCAGTTACTTGCCGAAGGGCCGGAGGTGCACGCTTAAAACTAAAGTGTTGAAACTTACTCGTAAAGTGTTGAAATAACCCTTTAAGTGTGTCCACAGGGACTGCTCTTTAAGTGTTGTCCCTGTGGACACACTTAAAGGGTTATTTCTAATACTTTTTGTGTGATACACAATTTATCTTACCCTGGAAAATCTGCCTTGTCTATTAACGGTGCGATTCAACAGGACCTGATATGTTGAATACGTAGACATTAGATATCACTAGTTCAAAACACGGCCACTAAAGCTTGATGGCAAAAATTTATTTAGATGATGCCTTCCGCATTTATGTATCGGTGTCTCTCGATGGGATGCTCTACATCCTGTAAGATATACAAGAGTTCAAATCATTCTCTGCAATCGGTTATGGCTACAAAATTCGGCATATCAGAGGTCATCCACATACTGGACGACCTCATGTTCGTAGGTGCAAATGGCGCCAGCCACTGTTCTATAGCTCTCAACACTTTCACTTACTTGTGTGAGTATTTGAGCATTCCAATCAAACATGCTAAGACCTACTACCCATCAACTACTATGGTTATGCATGGGATTCATCTGGACTCCAGAACTATGAAAGCATCATTTCCAGGAGACAAAATTCATAAACTAAAAAGCATGCTGGGTGAATTCTCGCGCCGCACAAAGGTAAGACTTGTGAAACTGCAGTCTCTCATTGGCTCGCACAATTTTGCCTGTAAAGTCGTTGTGCTCGGCAGGGCATTTCTCAGCTGCCTGATAGAATTTAACAAAAGTTGTATCACAGGCTCACCATCACATTTGCTTGAATAAAGCTAGAGCCTATGTTAATACCTGGCTTGTATTCCTGGAGTCTTTCAACGGAAAATTAATTTTCTTTCTCCAAATTGGGTATCCAATTTCGACGCTGCTGGTATCTTGGGTTTGGCGACTGTTTTCGGATCCTCGTGGATAGACCAAGAATGACCAGCACATTTACCCATATCACGGTCAAGCAGTGTTTGCCGTGGAAATTTGGGGCCATAAACTGGCAAATCATAACCTCTCTTTCTTTGTGATAATATGACCGTGGTTGAAATTAGTGCGTCAGTTAGTTGCCTACCTTCGAAATGACATTCTGTTCAGATCAAAACATATTTCGGAACAATCTTATTTCTGACAAACTCTCGCAGTTACAATTTCAGGAAGCGCTGTTTCTAGCCCCTTGACTCAATCGCTCTTCGCACCCAATACCCTGTCTGTTGTTCTTCTGACGCCGTCCCTCGCTGAATCTTAATTGAAAGTATACAAGCGCGCATGACAAGTATATAGAAATTTCTTCATTAACACTGGCCAGTGTGCCAGTAAGGTATTCCTCATCTCATCGTCACAGTTGGTTTCCGTCGAAGCATTCTTGCATTTCAACAAGTATGCACCCTCAATAGCATATACATTCGTATCGGCTATCAGTTATGCGCACAATTTCGCTGCGGTACACGATCCTGCGCAGTTATTCCTTGCCAAAAAGCTACTTACGGGCATGTCAAAATTACACGGCCGGATACCAGATTGCCCATATCTAAGGATATCCTCTATAAGATATTTTATGCTATACCCCACATCGTATCCATGTAATTCTTTTACGAGCAATGACCTTGGTAGCATTTCATTCATTCTTACGCGTTAGTGAATTGACAGATCGTTCAGAACAAGACTGCAATAGCAATGTTCTTTCATACAACGATGTCGCTGTCTCCGTCCAATCTGGCCGGTTACAAAGCGTGCACATTATTATCCGCTACTTCAAGCACAACATATCCCATAAACCAGTTCATTTGTTTATACTGATAATATTAGATATTGTCCAGTTCTAGCAATCCGTGCTTATTTTCGTTTACATATTTCACATCCGAGACCGGGGCCCTGTTTCAGAGGATGCGACCGTTTTGCTGCCTATTTCTCAGCTCATGTTAAAAACGGAATCTCTTTAATCGGTGGCATTGGCCTTCTTTAATAGGCCATAGCTTTCGCATTGGCGCTGCCACTTCATCTTCAGCAGCATTAATCTCGAATAACATATTCAAAAATGCGTGGATGGCAGTCTAACGCTATAGTAGTATGACACATTTCACTTGGTAGCTATGCATTGTTCAGTCACGGGTTTCGTTGTATGGTAGCCCCGACGAATTTATTGCATATATAAGGATCTGGTCCAACTTGAACCAGTTTGGCAAAGGTCAGTCAGGGGCTGCCGTGCTATCTGAATCAGTTATATATGAATATTTTCTAATATTTGCTGTATACCTAACACCAAGAAAAAAACTAAAAAAAAGTAATTCAAAATTTCGGATCGAAAATTCGTCAAAAATTGACCACATTTTGGTTCTGACGTAGCTGTAACGTCATTATGGCGGCCACCTTGGATTATTTTACATTTCTCGCTAGACCTTTGCCAACACTATTATTGTGGAAATTTTCAGACTCTCACCCCGAAGGATGGCGAATATATGATGATTTGAAAATCATTGGGACAAAAATTGCCATTTATAGGCCCAAAATGGCCCGGGCCCCTAATGGGTCACATATTGCCTCCTAGGCCTCGAAATCGGGGGCACCCCTTCTGATATTGTTCTCAATGCCTCTGACGACACGTGTGCCAAATTTGGTGCTTTATTCCACTCTGTCACGATAAAGTGAAAATCTGGCCTTAAGCCACCGGACTATCATAACCCTTTCCTTACAACGAACAGATCATCGATGCTTGCTCTTCGGTCACGTGATCTTCCGTATGGGATATAATTCATGGAAAGCTAAAATGCTGGTAGATCTTGCTTGAATCTCTCATTAATAATATGTACCAAAAACATTTCGGTGTTCCAAAGATTACTATTTATTTACACCAATTGGCATTTTCATATTTATTCTCATACAACTATCTGCAGAAATATAATGAAGGATGATTATATCAAAGCCCGTTCATTCTTATACACCAAACGCTATATAGACAATCATAACGACGTGAAGGTGATATATCTGAAGAAAACATCGATAATGCAAATGTGACAACAATTTTACTCACACCTTTACAAAAACAGGCTTATTTTCCAGTCGACCATATAACTAAGGAGACGATTATAACTTTGCCATTGTCAAATACCCCTTTATGGACAGTAGCATCCTGTATATGGTGTATACATATCTTCAGAAGTATAATTCGTTAGATCCTGTTATCCTATTTCAATTCAATATACAAGATTTTTATTTGTCAAAGCGGGTCCCTGAGAGTATACGATCCGTATGGATTATTTCGTTCCAATGAATTTTCTGAAGTATTTGATTGTGACTGTTCCTAATGACACGAAGAAGAGCTCTTGCTCGTGAAGAAGAACTGGTGCTCCTTAGGTCCAATCTACGACATATTACACGAGAGATCCTGCCATCTTTTCTAGCCAGGTCGAGTAGCCCAACTCACACTACGAACATTTTGTTGTATTAGTACAAAAACACTGCTCAGAACATGTTTTGTCTGCAGTGTGTGGTGCCCAGAAACACGAACATTCTGCTCCAAGGACAAGTTCGTGAAATCAAACATGTTTGGTTTTCGGAACATGTCTTTGTCCTCAAACAAGAATTTGTCTTCAGTGTGTGGTGATCGCAAACATTTTTAATATACCGAACATTAACCAACAGTTATCCAATCAACTGGCAGCTGTCGGTCATGTGACGAAGCCGCTCTCACATGACACAACAAAATGGCCTCGCTGCTTGATCGCGGCGACTGGCGGTCAAGAGAAAATGTTCGCAGTGTGAGGTTATCACGAACAAAAACACGAACAAACGCGGTTCTGTTCTAATACAACAAATTGTTCGTAGTGTGAGTTGGGCTTTAGAACAGAACAGTTTGTTCGTAGCGTAATATGATATAGAACCTATTCATCATCGGTGTGTGATATTTAATTAGTTATTAAACTAATTTGAAAAACGCGTGAACATGACATTGATAGAAATCGTCACATACAGGTCCAAGTTGAAAACGGAAAGGGGAAGGGAAAGTTGATTAAATCTTCCGTGTCGTGAACCCCCATGTCTTTTATCTGAAGTCTACGTTTGATTTTGTCAGCTACTAGATCTTTCACGGGATTGTCGACATTTCAATAATAGACCAGCTTCTTTGGCAGCTTCTTTTCGCGAAATCCAATCGAAGGCTCACTATAGAATGCCTGTGAATTAAAATCATCACTAAATTGACAGATTATAATGGAATAGCACGACACATTGCGTGTAAGAATAGATTATTCATATCGAACTATAACTGGCCTATACTGGTCGTTATTACATTTTACATTAAGTCGAAGCGAGAAAACCGTTTCTGAAGACCAAATCGTGAATAGAATACACATAGATGATTATTTGAATATATGCAATCATGTCTGGTAACGGCCGACTGTTTCACTAATGGTGTTATCGTCCATGGTTCACAAGATAATATTTTGCCGAAGCACAAAACGTGTGGATTTCACTTATGTTTCCCGTTGTCTTCACATCGGGTATTCTGAATGAAGGGCTTTGATATAAATAAAAACGAAGCGAGTAAAGGTCTCTTCGATTTCTGCGTGTTTCAGGCTGGAAAGTGTCGGTTTTCTAAAAGATTGTCCGTTTACAGATAGACGAATTCCCATAGACTGCCCGGGGTAAAATGATATTTCAATTTCAACATCGATCTGCAGATGCTGTGGTTTGGATAATGTGTTAGTGTCATACTATATCCGTCTAGATCAATCATGTGACGTAAATTAGGAGTCATCTCCAAATGACGAAACATACGGTACTTCTGCGATTTAATGTAATCTGTTGGAATAATGTACATCTTCGATCGGGATACTTTAGATGATATTTTATTATGAAGAAAAACGTTCACCTTCATTTAATTACTGATTTGGCATCACTTAGGGGCAGATTAAAAAGCCGATATATCATATTCTGGCTAAGCGAAGTCAAGCGTCAATTTCTTCACTTGCGTCATTCTGTGAGCTTTAGAATAAATTTAGGGTTTTGCAATTTTCTCGCAGCCTGGAAGTTGCGGGGGGATGGGGCTATTGGAATCTCTTCTTTTCTTTGTTATTTTTGCACACTACATGTGTTTGAAGGTCTACCGGAAAATGTAAAGAAAAAATCTGTCGACAATTTATCGATTGACCTATTGACTTTATATCTGTAATTTTCTCAAAAACTGCTAAGAAAACCGGGAAAGCATTAGTTGGTGAGAAATGAAGTCTGTTCTGCTTCTTCGTGGCATAAAAATGCTCTACGTGTTCTTTTTCCATACTTCTGGAGCTATAGGCACCCTACTGAATCGACAAGTATGATTATAGGTGAAAACCGCCGGTCACGTGTCAAATCACAGTCAATGGTAGGTTTTTCGGTGCTTTCGTTATCAAGCGTGGGTGTGTGTCTGACCAGGCGACAGTGACCACAGCCGAAAATGAACGATTTTCAGCATATCGATGACAGGTATGGTTACTGGTGTCCAGTCATTTTTTGAAGGAGAGATATCGAACTAGATTGTCACCAAATGTAGGGTTATTACTATTTCAAATTAACAACAATTTTAAACATTTTTGCGGCGAGAGGTGTTTTTAGGTGTTGGTAGACAGTCCATGGTAGGTATTAGCATCGAATTATAGTGTGAGGAAATGAGCACAAAATGAACACGTGGGAACTTACTACCTGCCTCATGTATCACTGACTCATTCATCTCTCGATTCCTTCCACTTGTGTGTGTTTAAGAGGAATATGAACCATTAATAGTTTATTCTCTGTCTGTCTGATATTACGACAGTCCATGGTATCATCATCGGACCGATCGACAGTCCATGGTAGGTCAACATGCACTTGTGAATGATGCACAGAGAGCGCATCGTCTGATCTATAATGATTCGCCAAATGGACTGTTGCCAAGACAAATGGTAGCTACCATGGACTGTCGACATATCCGATATATAATCATATGTTGCCTCATTATAACATTGCAGCTGTTATGCGGCTTCAATGTGAAGTGATCCAACCTACAGTTCATGGTCGCGTGACAAATGGACTGGTGCATTCACCTATAATCATACTTGTCGATTCAGTAGGGTGTATAGGGCTCGCTCTCTCTCCCCCATCAAAGACCAGATAGCTTCCCGTCGTTTCACAAACGAATTCGCTGTGTATAATGGTGCACCATGTTACGCTTAGCCTAGCTGTTACAGGCTGACCGTCAACTGTGAATGTTACGCTATAGGTCAAATATCCATACCCCCTTGTCCAGAAGATGAATATATGACAATTTTTATAAACATTCCTGCAGTTTATAATAATTACAATTATTACATACATGTATGTTTAGTGTTATAGAGATTATATAATGTATCCAGTAGCATATGTATCATATGTTTAGTGATTTATATCTTTACAACTATAGTGTCGTTATGATACACACGAACCTGGTCTCAAGAGGACACGTTTCAACAGTTCGTTATTTGAGAAATTAAGGTTAGCTTTCCGTCCTCCAACTGCTCAGATAATAGATGGTAAAATGGAACCCATCAACAAACAAACAAGTCATCGGCGTCCAAACCGAAAGATATCTTGAGTGACAGCTGTCGTCAAGGCAATTTCTGCACGTGCGTCATTCATAAAATTACTACGATTGCCACGCCTTCGGATATACAGACTCAGCGAAAAGACAAGAATCATGCGAAATAATTCGCATTTGTAAGCCTTTTGAGTCGCAAAGCTTTGTGAAAAACATATAATGGAAAGTCAAAAGTCGCGAGTAATTCTCACTTATAGCCATTTACTATGGAGCAGACGGTGCGATATCCTATCCACCCCGTCCAAGTCGTATTTCGAATAGGTTCATTTTGGAATAGAGTCACGTGTTCGTCATGTAAGGATCTTCAAACCGGGGACACCGTGTGCAATACAGCTTGTCAGGCAGCTTTTCCAGGTTCAACAAATGTAGTCGCCTATTGTGTTTTCCTTACATGACGAATAGGCCTGAGAAAGGATACTATATCGTCCAATTTAGGACAGAAATCTCCCTATGCTTGCAATGCTAAAGGACAGGCCGATGCTTTAGCCCTACCGGGCCTGGGGGGGGGGGGCGGAAAGTGCCCCTCCTAGTGAACTTTTCTCTGCTGCTCCGAAACGACAAAACCGTGGGGGCTGAAACTTCGTGACTTTTAAGCTTATCTTATTGGGGTCATTTTGAGCCTATTTTCATATACCCCCGGGCAGAGGATCATGGGTAAATTCAAAATGGCGGCCATGCGGTATCCGCGAAAGTCGTGTTTTTCAATCTTTTCGCTCCATTTCTTCCCATTTTTCTTGCCTAAAAGGCCTTGGAAGTATTTTATTTATGCCAAACTAATTATTCTATATTTTATTTGATTTTTTTTCGAGAGAAAAATCGGAAAAATGAAAATTTCGAAAAATCGACCCCAAGAAGGCCGAAAAATGGCTTCCGAGAAGATGACGTCACTGTGACGTCATCATGGCGGCCATCTCGGATTTTTTTACATTTCTCGGTAGAGCTTGAACCAAAGATACTGTGTGGTAAGTTTCAGCGCTCTAGCCTCAGTGGTAGAGAAAATATATAGGGGGCACTTTCCGCTCCCCCCCCCCCCCAGGCTGCGATACACCCCAAATCGCCCAGGCCAGATAGGGTTAGAATTATGTATCTTGCTCATAATCACACAGCTTCACATTGTGACCCAAAAAGTTGAAAAGTCAACGGATGACTTGCGCTTTATATGTTGCGTTTAATTTATAAAAATCATCAAAAGTTTCAGAATTAGTTTTGATGCGGATATGCTTTTGGATGTTTATTGATCAAGGAGTCGTGTTTTGAAATTGCCACAGATGGAAAAGCTAAAGTGAAAGGAGCTTCAGAAGTAGGTAACTCTTTCGCATTTACGGATATTACGTTCACAGTGTATATCCTAAGAAAAGAATTCTGAAATCCGTTACACAGTCCATGGGTATCGGGTACACGATCAAAGATAATCGAAACGACAAATTGATACATTTTTTTTACTTTTCTTACTTGAGATTTCAGTTTGTTTCGTGATTATCTCCTTAACTGATCAGAATTGCCTAAAAATCCTCTTCAAGCTATTGTTACCGGTACTTTCGAAACTAACTGATTCTAGAGATTTTTACTAAATTGTGCATCACGTCTCTTCTTACTACTGCGCTTTCATTAAAAATTGTGTACGGATAACTTAGGATCCATAGATTATTTTCCTGATAACAATTTAATAGTATTTTCTTCCTAATTTATATTGTTCACCTTTGGTAAAATTAGTGTTAGTAAAATTGATATTGAATCGGATATAAAGATGTCTGAATATTTCAACGGACAGCTACCCTTACAAACCAATAAGCTGGGGAATTGGTGGGGTTTATGTGGGGCAGGCCGTGTAGGGATCATGTGGGGAATGTGTAGGACAGCCAATGTGGGGAATGTGTAGGGATTTGGTAAAATCCCCACATTGGACTTAGTCATGGAAAAGGAGTTTCTTAATGCTGCTTAGCTGAATTAAATCCCCGCACTATCCCAACCTCAGCCCCACGTGTTCCCTACATGTGGGGATGATGCGGAGAACTATATTTAAATCTGGTATGGGATAGACCCACAATATTTCTGCAGTAAGTCAAGCATGGCACAGAAAACCCCACAATATCCCCACGTGGGGAATCTGCGGGGCAGAAAAGCCCACAACATCCCCACGTGGGGAATCTGTGGGGCAGTAATTCCAGCATGGGACGGAAAACCACAATATCCCCAAATGGGGAATCTGCGGGGCAGAAAACCCCACAATATCCCCACGTGGGGAATCTGCGGGGCAGTAATTCCAGCATGAGAGAGAAAACCCCACAATATCCCCATGTGGGAAATCTGCGGGGCAGTAATTCCAATATGGGAGAGAAAGCCCCACAATATCCCCACGTGGGGAATCTGCGGGGCAGAAAACCCCACAACATCCCCAGGTGGGGAATCTGCGGGGCAATAATTCCAATATGGGAGAGAAAACCCCACAATATCCCCACGTGGCGAATCTGCAGGGCAGAAAACCCCATAACATCCCCACGTGGGGAATCTGCGGGGCAGTAATTCCAGCATGGGAGAGAAAACCCCACAACATCCCAGGTGGGGAGTCTGCGGGGCAGTAATTCCAATATGAGAGAGAAAACCCCACAATATCCCCACGTGGGGAATCTGCGGGGCAGAAAACCCCACAACATCCCCACGTGGGGAATCTGCGGGGCAGTAATTCCAGCATGGGACAAAACCCCACAATATCCCCACGTGGGGAATCTGCGGGGCAGTAATTCCAATATGGGGCAGAAACCCCCACAAAGAGGTGTGGCAATGTCTCCACAGTAACCCTAGGGGATGGCTCGGGGTTGTCGCCCCCGAATGTACCAACAATGGGTTATTTTCAGGGTAGTTATTTGGGAGTGGGGAATGAATTGGGCAGAGCACTCTGCAGTATCCTCACAAATGGGGAAATTACGGGGCAGGGTGCACAAAACACCATCTGTACAGAATTTCTGGGGTGTGGGGGAGGGGGCATCTTCTATTTGAAAGGGCATGTCATTTGTACAGACTGTCTAGTCTGTCTCGATTCCTCCTGCAATATCATCCATCCCTTAAAATAACCACCAGCAGAAGCAAAATCCATGCGTATTTCACCTTTTATTCTTTAACAGCATAAAATATATATTGTACCATGTCTTAAAACACCCGAGCACAAAATGGGAAGCACAATGAAAGTCTGTGTCAAGTAGAATGTTTTT
>JAVTVY010003607.1:0-38100 GCA_036873755.1 Hanleya hanleyi
TGACCTTGCGGCGCAATGTGCAGAGGATAGCATAGTGACAGTATATTGACGCACATTTAGTAGTATAAAACCGCATTCAGCAGCCATCTTGGATATACTCCGTTTGCAAATAAAATCTTCTAAACTCTACTCCTCTGGAATAAATGAAGCAATCAACAGGAAACTTGGTACACATAACCTATTGATCAGGGACTCTCAAAATTCCATTTGAGAGGCTGCATCGTAAAACAAAATGGCCGCCGCGGCCAATCAAAATTGTCGATTTTTCAAGTAACCGATTTGAAGGGGGAATGTGACGAAATACATGAATTAGAATTAGTATACATAATCAGTGGATCAGGGTCGTCGAAGATTCTATTTGAGAAGTTGCTCCATAAAACAAAATGGCCCCCAGCAGCCAATCAAAATGGTTGAATTTTCAAATAAAGGATCTGCACGGCGAAAGTGACGAAATATATGATATGTGATATCGCAATCACGAATATGTAAATATTTGGCTCCTGGGTCACGTGGTTTGGCCGCCATCTTGAATGTTGTCAGAAACGGAACACGTCGTGTACAGGCTACAACTCTCGAACTACGGGTGGTACAGCCTTGCATTTTTTTGCATTATACTGTGTCCGAGCAGCTATTTTGGACGTGTGCCAAAAATTGGTTGTGATTGGTCGTAGGGTTCAGCGGTCATCTTGGATTAACCCTGTTTTTTTTTTAAATCTTGTAAGCTCTTTTCCTCTGGAACCAATGGAGTAATCAACACGAAACTTGGTACAAGTAATCCATAGATCAGGTTCTCTTAAAGGTCTATCTGAAAAGTTGTTCTGTAAAACAAAATGGCCGCCATTGGCCAATCAAAATGACTGTATTTTCAAGTAACGGATTTGGAACAGAAAAGTGACAAAATATATGTATTATGATACGGCGATGATGAATAGGCAAAACATTTGCTCTTAGGTCGTGTAGTTCGGTCGCCATCTTGAATTTTGTCAGAAACGGGATACATTTTGTACAGGCTACAACTCTGGAACTATGAGAGGTAGGGCCTTGCAGTTTGTGGCATTATATTGTGCATTAGCGGATATTTCGGAGATATGCCAACATTTCCTCCTAGCGTCAGTTTTCCCACAATTCTCAAATGTACCTCGCCCAAATTTGCGAATTTACTGGTTTCTTGTAACTGATTCTCCATGATATTATGGTCAGTGGGTCTCGGCAACGACCAGGTCAATTTTGGTCAAGCTTCACACATATATTAGGCAGTTGGAGAACTAGTGCATGTTGAACATAATTACTGACTTGTTGAATGTTTTGGTGAAGCAGTCTACAAGAAATTTGGTAGAAATGACCAATGGATCAGGTTGTCTTGAATTTCTGTTTGCGAAGTTGCTTCGTAAGACAAAATGGCCGCCAATCAAAATGGTCGAATTTCAAGTAACGGATTTGGACGTGGAAAGTAATGAAATATATGTTATATGATATGGCGATCACAAATATGCAAATATTTTGCTCCTAGGTCACGTGGTTGGGCGACATTTTGAATTTTATCAGAAGCTGAACATAACTTGTAGGGGCTATAACTCTGAAACTACGAAGGTACAGCCATGCCGTTTGTAGCATTATATTGTCTATAAGCAGCTAACAATAAAATGGCAGTCTAGAATGAGCAAAATTTAGGTTCTAGGTCGCGTGATTTGGCGACCATTTCTAAACTCTCGAACATGGGGAGATAGATGCCTCTTTTTGAGGTATTGTATCAATGCCATGACGCGCTGTAAGCCAATAGCGTTGATCGGTTATACGTTTGGCAGTCTTATTGACGTAGACTAACGTCTAGACTTATTTAACGAGTAGACTTATTACAGTGAAACTTTGGACATATTATTGTTAGTCCAAGTTGTCATCTTCATTAAGTCAAGATTGTTCATTCAAAATTAAACGTGTGTTGCACGATTTTTTGTTATTTTCAATAACAAATTTGAACATGGTATGAGAAAACTGGAAATGATGGAGGAAGACCTTGTAGATATAACTGATATATTTATTGGAACAAAATTTCAGTATTTCATTTCATACAAGTGATTCATTAGTGATACTCCAATAATATTACTTAGAAAACATTAACATCCTAGTCATGAAGACAACTGAGCAAACGAAATTATGCCAGACCACAGTTAATCCATTTCTGAAGGTGTTTTTTTTTCTTCCATTTTTGCCAGGAAAGCGGTAAGGGAACGAGTTGCACAAAACTCATCAATATGTAGATGTCGATCAAATCGTTCATAAATGTGACAGGGTTGTACCTATGTCGCCTGTTGGTAGTGCTTTCATCATTCTCCACTCATCCACATCCTGCCCAACACCTTTTAAATCTATATTCTCAATGTGGATTGCCAAGTGAGGAAGTAGTTCACTTTTAAGGTGGTTCCACTGATATACTCAAGTTTTCTATTGTATAGCTGTATTCAGTTAGTATTATCTCCTCCTGAATCACTGTCGCTCTTTAAGATCGGGGGAATAAAATGTACGTTGGTGAGTATTGCCGTGGGTTTCAATACTACCAAAGGTCTCTGTAATAAACCATATTTCTACATTTCGTACAAATAATCGATAGGTCTGGCAAGGGATACAGAGAAAACCCGCATGAGACAAAAGCCCTACCGACAAAACCCGCACAGACAAAACCCCCACCCGGACAAAACCCCACATTAATCAATAATAAGAAACAAATGCAAATATTTTAGTGGAGATAGCCACATGACGTGTACAAATGAAGAACCAAATTCATACAAACCTATAAAAATACATATATGACAAACAATACTTTACGCGATTGCTAATATAAATATTATTTTGAATATTTTATTCCTTTCTAATTGATAACACCAATGTTCGTAAAAGAATTTCACACCTTTCACATTTCATAACACTATTATTCCAGAAATGGTGCAGTATCATATTTGTCCATAGTCATGAAGTAATTATATAGCATTTCATATGCCAATTCAACGAAACAAGTATTTATTATAATACACCACTACTTTTGTTAGTAAGAATTAACAGAGTATAACAAAATATACAATTATTCATATTTGTACTCAAATAATGGTGAGTAATTATTCTCGAGTAAACAAGAGATTACATTAGGAAACAACCATGCATAGATTGTCGCCCTCGGAACATGTGATCTATTGTCTAATATATGTATCAAACTGATACACATGCAGGATGAAAATGAAAATACGTACGTTACATTGCTAAGTTGGTGCTAATACTGTTATATGGAATATTAAATAGGTCTTTGTATTATCGACGCGGATATTCTCTAATGGACGACGGCTGAATTATGAATGACAGACCAGACGCTTGTAACAATAATGTTGCATATGTAAACAGGAGACCTAATTACCTATATGCATATGAACAGATTCTTTTCCGACAACGTGTTTATAATAATTCATTGTGGGTGTCACATAGGGCAAATTCTATGAGCATCTTTGGTATTACGACTATTGTTTTCACTCTCGTCACAACAATAATAAGTACATTAAAGTAATTGTAAATGTGGTATTTAGGAAATTAATTTGTATTGGACTCTACATTTCTATGAAAATCTTCTCATTTTGGTCAGAGAGCCACTTATAACTGATATATTTATTGGAACAAAATCTCAGTATTTCATTTCATACAAGCGATTCATTAGTGATACTCCAATAATATTACTTCGAAAACATTAACATCCTAGTCATGAAGACAACTGAGCAAACGAAATTATGCCAGACCACAGTTAATCCATTTCTGAAGGTATCTTTTTTTTCTTCCATTTTGCCAGGAAAGCGGTAAGGGAACGAGTTGCACAAAACTCATCAATATGTAGATGTCGATCAAATCGTTCATAAATGTGACAGGGTTGTACCTGTGTCGCCTGTTGGTAGTGCTTTCATCATTCTCCACTTATCCACATCTTGCCCAACACCTTTTAAATCTATCTTCTCAATGTGTATTACCAAGTGAGGAAGTAGTTCACTTTTAAGGTGGTTCCACTGATATACTGAAGTTTTCTATTGTATAGCTGTATTCAGTTATATCTCCTCCTGAATCACTGTCGCTCTTTAAGATCGGGGGAATAAAATGTACGTTGGTGAGTATTGCCCTGGGTTTCAATATTACCAAAGGTCTCTGTAATAAACCATATTTCTACATTTCGTACAAAGAATCGATAGCTCTGGCAAGGGATACAGAGAAAACCCGCATGAGACAAAAGCCCTACCGACAAAACCCGCACAGACAAAACCCCCACCCGGACAAAACCCCACATTAATCAATAATAAGAAACAAATGCAAATATTTTAGTGGAGATAGCCACATGATGTGTACAAATGAAGAACCAAATTCATACAGACCTATAAAAATACATATATGACAAACAATACTTTACGCGATTGCTAATATAAATATTATTTTGAATATTTTATTCCTTTCTAATTGATAACACCAATGTTCGTAAAAGAATTTCACACCTTTCACATTTCATAACACTATTATTCCAGAAATGGTGCAGTATCATATTTGTCCACAGTCATGAAGTAATTATATAACATTTCATATGCCAATTTAACGAAACAAGTATTTATTATAATACACCACTACTTTTGTTAGTGAGAATTAACAGAGTATAACAAAATATGCAATTATTCATATTTGTACTCAAATAATGCTGAGTAATTATTCTCGAGTAAACAAGAGATTACATTAGAAAACAACCATGCATAGATTGTCGCCCTCGGAACATGTGATCTATTGTCTAATATATGTATCAAACTGATACACATGCAGGATGAAAATGAAAATACGTACGTTACATTGCTAAGTTGGTGCTATTACTGTTATATGGAATATTAAATAGGTCTTTGTATTATCGACGCGGATATTCTCTAATGGACGACGGCTGAATTATGAATGACAGACCAGACGCTTGTAACAATAATGTTGCATATGTAAACAGGAGACCTAATTACCTAAATGCATATGAACAGATTCTTTTCCGACAACGTGTTTATAATAATTCATTGTGGGTGTCACATAGGGCAAATTCTATGAGCATCTTTGGTATTACGACTATTGTTTTCACTCTCGTCATAGTGAGACAAGAGGTACTGTAACAAACATATACTAGTTATAAAACAATAATAAGTACATTCAAGTAATGGTAAATGTGGTATTTAGGAAATTAATTTGTATTGGACTCTACATTTCTATGAAAATCTTCTCATTTTGATCAGAGAGCCACTTCTGGAAAACGTGTTTTTGAAGTTTTGGAAGCCCTCAAAGTTTCTGCCTTCCACATGATTGAAAGCATCTGACCGCTTCAGTTCCCGTACTGTTAATTTAATGTCTTCTTGTTTCATTACAGCTGGCCTTTTTACCTCGACTTTTTGGATTAGGATTGTTTCATAATGTTCTCCTTTATTTCTTTTTGGTGTTTACTGGCCAGGGCTGCTTTTCTCGCACTAGCAAAGGTTGCATCGGCTCTCTGAGAGTGTACCTTCTTCTTCACTGCATGTTTCGTCATCTCAACCAGGTTATGATTGGGAATATTGTTGCCCATTCCCCCGGCCGTATTTGCTGTACAATTCCATATGTATTCATTGCTTCTTGCTCTGAAAGAAGGGCTGTTATATATGCCTAGAAGAGGAATAGCCAAATTCTGTATTTTATATGCCTTCAAACATCCGCAAGAAGCATCTCAAATTTTGCATTTCTTGCTATCCGAAAACCACCGCCCTTCTTGTGAGCATCATTGGTGTCAATGAGGAGGAGTACACATTTCATGGAAGACGACCTTCAAGCTGATATCCTGGATACCTGTGAAGATAGATATTTGTCAAATAATGTATTTGTACATGGTTTCATCGTAGTCGACACAATTGTTCATTTGTTGTTATAAGTACAGATCTGTATGGATGTGTAGTTTATCAGGTCACTTTTTTAAGCACACAATATTGCAGAAACAAAAAATGTACAGGTTTAGGCCTCCCCATTGCTCTTTGGTTGGCCGGCGTTTGCAATTAACTCCCCCGTTCTTTTTCTCTGGCTGACTGTCTTTTGGAATTTGGTACTAATACTGTTATATACAATATGGAATAGGTCTTTGGAATGTGGACGCGGATAATAGGACGCCAACTCTAATATTGTTTGATCTTAAATGTGAAGAAAATAATATCCTATACAAGTTTTTTTGATGCAACATCTTCCACAAGATTTTGCAGGATCTTAGATAAGATCCTGTACCAGATGTTATAGGATTAAGCAAGGATCATAGGATCTTATACAAGAAAAAATCCCTCATATCTAAGATTTTCATTATGATTTGTACCAGGGGAATTATCAAATCTCACCATCTGAAAGTTTTACATATTTATCGAATATGTTTTTGACAAGGCTGTGAAGATACTGGTACTTCATAACAGGATTTGTATTCATAAGAGGAGGCAAGGAAACATCACCATGTAACTCTGTCAGGCCCAGCAATTCCATACAGGTCTATACAACATAACCATCAAGACAGTCTGGGCGGAACGAGTAGTGAGCTCTGACAAACAAAGAGAAACAATACTGAAACACTGCCTTGAAATCATTGCCTTGAAATGAGTTATATTGCAGCAAACTATCTTAGCATACACATATATTTATGAAACAGAGAATGATTTCTCAAAAATTTAAGACAGTAAATATATATCATTAAAAGGGAGGCTATTAATCAATTAACCCCCCCGTCCTTTTTCTCTGGCTGACTGTCTTTTGGAATTTGGTACTAATACTGTTATATACAATATGGAATAGGTCTTTGGAATGTGGACGCGGATAATAGGACGCCAACTCTAATATTGTTTGATCTTAAATATGAAGAAAATAATATCCTATACAAGTTTTTTTGATGCAACATCTTCCACAAGATTTTGCAGGATCTTAGATAAGATCTTGTACCAGATGTTATAGGATTAAGCAAGGATCATAGGATCTTATACAAGAAAAAATCCCTCATATCTAAGATTATCATTATGATTTGTACCAGGGGAAGTATCAAATCTCACCATCTGAAAGTTTTACATATTTATCAAATATGTTTTTGACAAGGCTGTGAAGATACTGGTACTTCATAACAGGATTTGTATTCACAAGAGGAGGCAAGGAAACATCCCCATCTAACTCTGTCAGGCCCAGCAATTCCATACAGGTCCATACAACATAACCATCAAGACAGTCTGGGCGGAACGAATAGTGAGCTCTGACAAACAAAGAGAAACAATACTGAAACACTGCCTTGAAATCGATGCCTTGAAATGAGTTATATTGCAGCAAACTATCTTAGCATACACATATATTTATGAAACAGAGAATGATTTCGCAAAAATTTAAGACAGTAAATATATATCATTAAAAGGGAGGCTATTAATTGTTAAGTTTTTATGTGGAAAAAATCGTGTCATCATACATATTAAGAACATTCCATAACATGGATTAATGATTAATAATAATAATTTAACCATAATAAACAATATCATGTGTGTACCTGTAGCTTTCGATAACTTCAGTATGAGCACGGACATTAACTCTTCAAGGCCAAGGACATTCTGTAGCAGTGTTCCCGCATCATTGACCGACGCTGTGTCGTAGAATTGCTGGTAGATGGACTGTAGGGAGATAAATTGATAAGTTAATAGCAAGTTTCTCCCCGAGAAGCATTGAATAATGAATGTATGCTTCAAAAATATGAACTCACATTAGTTGACAATCACTATATATATGTGCACACCTTGGCAGACAAATCACTGGATATCTGTTAATGTTTCAGAAAAACTCTTAATTTACAGCTTCAAATGATTTTGATTAACACCGAATGTGCACCATGTCTGATTTACCCAGTATTGTTTATACCAGGAAGTTGCTGAACAAATGGTTAAAGTGACAATGACTATTACTAGTTAGAATGCTTGACAACTGATAAATAAAAACTAATATAAACAAATTACTCTGAACTGGAATAAAGATGGATGGAAGTGATCAATGAAGAAAAATACATCTAAAAGCAGCTATATAAAGCAATCTGCTAATAAACCAATTTGTAGCCACAGGACAAATTTTGACTTGAACTGTCTCACAGAGCCAAAATTTTCACTATATGAAAAAAGATTCCGGATTTTGCATAACCTGTCAAAGATTGAGAGCTGTTCGGCCTCCTGAGCTATGTGATTGCTCTGACATTGAGAACGGTTAGGCCCTAGGGCCATGTGGATGGTCGGAGTGTGACAGCTGCTTCGACACAGATAAAATAGTGTATTCATCAAACTTATATATGTTATTAAAGTTGGTGACAAAACTTTATAATTCATTTGTTTTTTTTCTTCTAGTTACACGAATTCGACAATAGAAAACACGTGAAAGTTGTTTACAAAGAAAAAAGAATATGATTGTGGTTATATTGTTTATATGCACATGTAAGCTTTAATAGGAAATTTGACAGATCATGCAACTGGAATAACAGGAAGTTTTTCTCGGAACACTATATATGCAGCAAAGAAAATTTTAGATTTTGGTGATCCAAAATCTTCTATACATGTGTATGTATTTTATTTATTGACCAGGCTACAGAACATGTGACCGACCAGAGAATCGAACTAAGTTTGATAATAACCACCAAGACAAACTGCACTCGAACAGAGATACCAGACAGAGGTTCATTATTCTGTGTAAGCCCTCGGGTCGGTGTATTACGCATGTCATCCTGGTGAAGTCTGTTGGGCTGTTGTTTATTGCCAGCTGGGCAGAGTAGGCATGCTCATTGGTCAGACAGTCGCCCCCAAATACAACCTTCTTCTGTATTACAGAGTGTGGAACATAGTTATCATTAATGTGCTCCAAGATAGATATCATGTCATCACACTTATTTTCACTCTTGTCAAGCAAGTCCAAAATAGTGTAATATGTTTTTTTGTGCAGTTTCCTGTCTATACGGATGTTCAACGCTTGTTGGTAGAGAAGAGCCAAAGTTTTGGAATATTTGCACATATTTCACCAAAATGTGCATAATGTGAAAGATGAAATTCTCTTCTAAGCTTTCACAGTCTGTCATACTTGGAAGAAAGGATCCATTCTCCAAGCCATGATACATACCTTGGGACCATTGTCAGGGACGGGTAGGGAAAACTACCGGCTTCTGTATGCCGAGCAGCATAAAACAACGTCAGCTTTGGGTTCTGCGGTCCTTACTCATTTGAGAAGGATTTGGAGTTATGTCAATGTTGTCACCAATGACTTCAATAGTATGTGACCTACCTATTGTCTCTGTGGTTGCATGGTCATGTGAGTCACTGAAATACATCTTCCTGGTTTCTTCTTCATGGAGCTGCATTAGCAGTCTCTTCTGTCGAGCAACACTTGATACAGAGATATTTAGGCCTAGTTTGTTTGTTGTCTGTATAGCCTGCCAATATAAAATCAGTGCTAGATGAATGTTGAATGAACTACATTAATTATCGTAAACTATTAACTAGCCTTGGTAAAACCGAATGGTGTCTTTTTTCAGGCACATATTTGTTGAGTAAAACTGTAACATTGAACATACCTTCTTAATGCATTACAAATATATTTTACCGAAGATGTAAATCCCTTATGTGGCGGATTGAGACTCACAATGGGGGTGGGGGGAGGGGGGTGCCCGTGCATTTAACTGTTACGTTCACCTATATGTCTTACCTCATCTGTAGCTCAACAATGGTCTAGTATTGGCCAACAGTGTGCTGGAAAAGGCTCATTTTATTAAAACTGGAGAAAAGGGTGACAGCACCAGAAACTGCAACTGATTTTGAGGATCCTCCAATCAAAGAGCTGAGAGTTCTGGGAAAAAGGGGAATTTCAGTTCTGAATTCAAGATCAACACTTGCAAACTGCAGATTGCTCAATGTGGAAGGGTTGGCTTGTCGAAGTAATGAAGGTTCTTTAGTGGAATACAGTTTTGTACATTCAAAATTCAGTTTCTTTATGACATATTCAGTGACACTATCCTGTAATTTTGATCGAAATATTTTTTTGGAAATACAACCAGCTGTATTTTCTTTATAAATAGAATGGACGATGTCTTTCATTTCTTCATTTTCCACAATTCTAGTCGTGACACATTTTTTCCTTCCTCTGTGGTGAACGTTCATCAAAAAGCAAAACAAAAGTATCAGATGGTATTCTTCTTATAGATCACTAAAATCATCAAAATTAGGTTGATCTCTCATGTAAGTCTATTGTTCAGGCCTTTATATTATGGTATAGAAAGAGGAAAGCTATGTCTAGACGCATTCTTGTACTCAGACAGACTATTGTTCTTCTATGTCTCATGTCACTTACATGAAAGATGTAGCCAGAATAAAGAATTGCAAGATATCGTTATAGGAAAACAGCTCATGTTGTATGTGTTGCAGGTTAAAAGGACAGGTTTGTGGTACACCTGAACATGACATTAATACCTTGGAATTGTAATTTGTACATTAGCTTCAAATTTCTGAAATATCAGATTTTATTGGAAATGTGTTAACGTAACATTTTGTCAGTATTGCTGTGTATTTGAAGGCGAAATGCAAAGATGTTTAGATTATCACATTTACATTTGTTGAATAATGAATGATACAAATATCAGTGAATCTACTTCGCTTGGTTTAATTTTAAGTATTTTGTCTAATAGCTTTCAAAAAGTTCGTATCCCATGCCCAGCTGAATTTTGGTTTGTGAATTGCTTATCTTCCGTCGATTGTGACATCACATCAGACCAGCCTCCCGAAGATTGAATGTTACAAGTATTGACATCGTACCAGGGGATCTGATGTGACGTCACAAACAAGCATCAAACAAAGGCAGATTTAAGCAATATGGATTTTATCTCTGAAATCAGAGAGAGCACTTTTATTAGCTATTAGGAGACAAAATACTTCAAATGAAACCAAACAAACTAGATAGACTGATAGAAATAAATAAATATATATATATATATATATATAAATAGACTGATAGTTCTACTGACATTAAGATTTTAAAAAGGTAAATATGAAAACCTTGCATTTCACCTTGAACCGAACAGCAAAACTCCAGCTGTCATCCCTTTTTTTTGTTATAACTCACGTGCATGTGACCAGGACTGAATAATTTAGACCGTCGTGCTGGCTTTGGTGTGACCGAATTCTGGCCCTTCATGATGCCGATATCCTCATTCTCCTCCATTGAAAGTGGAATTGCTAATGGTGCAGACACTGTAGTGATGGAATAGTTCAAATATAATTCACACACAACATTGCATGTGTCCTTCACATTTTATTAGTAAATATTTCCTTATGATAGCTATTTACAAATCATTGTATCAATTGCAAGAATGTTGATAGTTGGTAGTTTTATCAAATGATATATACGGTTTGTTACAGTGAAAATAAAACCAGATATTTGTGCAATTTACAATTGTATATTTGTGATTTAATAAGTATTCTGCGAAATTCAGTTATTAGGCTTTTGGTAATGTGTAGAGGATCGCAACAGTATTCTTGTAGACAATCAAGTCTGATGTATCACTGATGAACTGACACAGGTCTGCTGTAAGGTGTTAGAATCAGTGGAAAGGATTGAGAGGCAATACAAAGTTCAGGATATCAAATCTGGGAGCATATGGCACATAGCCCATAGCCATGGGTATTTTTATTGGGGGGGAGGGGTGTTGGAGCTGATATGTAATTTATCAGGGTTTCATTCGAGTGAACGGGATTTGGGTGGGTGAGGGTGCTGGTTAGGTCGTTACGATGTAAGATTTATCTTGATTATATAGGCTTGACGAATCGGATTAGATGGCGGGCACCTTGTGAGATTGGGGGCATGATGGATAATAGAGCCTGGGTCATTCAAAGTTGATCGGGGGGGGGGGTGAAATTGCTTTATTGAATAAGAGCATATATTACATGTGATGTCCCTAACAGTGGAAACCAGGTGTGTGAGATGAGGGAGTGAGAGATGGTGAGCCATGCCCAGTGATAGTGTATTTAGACTTATACATTGCCTTACAAGTTTTATGTATATCAAGGATAAATTTCAAACAAACAACAGACCTCTAATAATTCAATTACCCCACGGTTTCACTGTATAAGAATACTTGACAATTTACATACAGAATTTAATTGCTACAAGTTTAGCTGAATTGTTAAGCCTTCACATTCAGCTGACCGGGTTCAAGTTATTTCAAGTTAGTTTTGAAGTTGTTTTTGTTATCAAGACTTACTTGTGAAGTTTCAAGCAAACTGATTGACTGTTTTCTGACTGGCAAAACTTGTAGCCTATTTGGTTTTCTTGGCGCCGGGGTTCTTATAGTCCTCCTTCGCTTGCCTGTCTCCTTAATCGGTGTTAAAATTTTGCATTCTGTAATGATAATGATTGTATTAAATATTGGTGAATGGTATTAAATGATAAAATCAGGTGAGTAGGAATCTTAATCTACAATCAAAACAGAACAATACAATAATATACAATGAAACCTTTATATACCGACCATGCTTGAGACCATATTGTAGTGTCAGTTCTGACAGGGTTCTGGTATTTATTAATGTTGAAAACATTTAAAGTGCTAGTCCCAAAGTGCTTTTGGGACTAGCTATAAAGTCGGTATTTAGACATATTAGAGGTTGGTCGGTTCACCCAGATGTTGGTATGCACAGTTTTCTCTGTACTTTGAGCTAGATTTGGCTCACAATGCAGATATTGAAATATTAAGAAAAATGTGAAATTTACAATAAATTTCGACATGTATATCCAACACTGGATAATATACACAAGTATACTTAAAACAGAAGAATAACTGCTGCAAGAGCTCACTACCGATAAAGGCCATAGTCACCTCAATGTATATCTATACAATCAGCATAGGCTATATTTATAAAAAAGTACCTGCACTTTGATGACTAATATCTCCAGGCTTCGACTGTGTTTGTAGTCGTATGGAACATTGGGGCATTTTGTGTCTTCAGGCTGATTATGATATGAAAATTCCTGAAATATAACAAGACATAATTTTGCATTCCCATTTTTGACAATAAAATAATTTATATCACAATAGTTATTACCATGGTTCTCCATTGTAAGGCATTAATAATATATCTATAGAACCGAACTTGATTCACAAATTGATGCCTTGACAGCACAAATGAGAGATAATATGTGTCGAACTAGTATTTAGAAATATTTAATATTACATTTTCGTAAGCAATATGAACAACAACAACGTCTGACAAAAATTACGTGAAACATACAGACAACACAATCATGTTGAATATGAAATGAGTAGCGGTATCATAAATAATGTTTGAACAATTAATCGGGCTGGCCTTACGAAGTGCATCCAATCTGTGCTGCAGATCGAAATCTATTTTTGACAGCTTGTTCAGCCCCGAGTATTAGGTGACCCACACGTGCTTTGACAGCTCGTCTGTTGGATTGGGATTGTAACGTAAGACTTGTGCCAAATGATTTTCTACGTGAAATGACGTCGAAAATATTAGGCGCCTCCTAATAATCGGCAATTCATCAACACAAATCCTGCATCGAACCAACCCAGCTTGCATGGTAGCCATGCTTTTGCATTTCCTGGAAGTAGGCGGTGCGCTATTTGTAATGCGAAATTTGATTTGTCCATGCAATCCTTGTGTACTTTGATGTTGACTGTGCCCGGGAAGTTGGCCAAGTCCGGCAAGGCTGGGGGTGAAGCGGTAATGTAAGGACTGGTCTTGCTTAGGGAAGATGAGGTCTCTGTAATAAACTATTTTTCACAGGGAATATCTTTCTACATTTCGTACAGGTAATCGATAGCTCTGGCATGGTATACACACAAACCCACATGAGACAAAACTCTATTGACAAAATCCGCACAGATAGAACCCTCATCCGTACAAAACCCCACAATAATTGAAAATAAGGAACAAATGGGAATATTTTACTGGAGATAGTCACATCATGTGTACAAATGAGGAACTAACTTCATATAGATCTATAAACATACATATATAACAAACAATACTTTACGCGATTGCTAATATGAATATTATTTTCTGTTCCTTTCTACTTAATAGTACTAATTTTCGTGAAAGAATTTCACACTTTTCACATTTCATAACACTATTCCAGAAATGGTGCAGTAACATTTATCCAGTCATGGAACAATTATATAACAATTCATATGCTAATTCAACAAAACAAGTATTTATTATAAAACACCACTACTTTTGTTAGTAAGAATTAACACAGTATAGCAAAATATACAATTATTCATATTCTTACTCAAATAATAGCGAGTAATTATTTTCCTCGAGTAAACAAGACATTATATTTAAAAAAACAATCATGCCTAGATTGTCGCTCTAGGAACATGTGATCTATTGGCTAATATAGGTATCAAGCTGATACACATGCAGAATGAAAATGAAAATACGTATGTTACATTGCTAAGTTACAATAACGTTCTATATGTATACAGGAGATCTATATCACCGAAATGCATATGCACAGATTCTTTTCAGGCAACGGGTCTATGATAACTTATTGTTGTGCCTCATAGGGCAGATTCTATCTGCATCTATGGGATTACAACTATTGTTTTCACTCTCTTCGCAGTGTGAAACAGGTACCGTAACAAACATATTATAGTTATAAACCAATAATGATTACATTAAAGTAACGGTAAATGTAGTATTTAGGAAATTCAGTTTGTATTGGACTTGAGTTTGGAGACAAGCCTGATGTTTTATACGGGTTGTGGAATATATTAGTGAATGCGAGATAAGCTAGGTAGAATAATACATATTCTCGGTGTGCTGCCAGAAATACACAAAATATGAACATCTGCCATTTATGAAGGAAAAACTCATTATCCTGTCTATTCTAGTTCCGGTTAAACAATCATTCTGGGATAAACCGTCTGAATGGTCATGATCTTGTGGCTGATGGCAGTCGAGTAACAGCCAGCACAAAAGGGAAAAAGTAAATATAGTTGTGCTCTTGTGCTGACTTTTCAAGGATTTATTCCACACGCTGGACAATGTGACTTCGATCAAATAATTCTCTCCAGCTTGTTCGAACCATTAACACTCTCCATCTTTCTCCAGAATCACAATCTTGTTATTTGTGAATAATTATACACGTGCTATTGCACGCGTGTTTCCATCAGCATTTGATGATATTTTTTGACCAATCCTTTTGTGTTATGGTTGCTAGCTTTCACCATATGCTTCCTTTCTCTCTGACCAGAATCACAACCTGATCATTTGTGAATCCATTTCCAGTATTACGCACATGCTTCCATCGAAATTTGGCCGTCGATGTTGACCCATCCGTTAGTGTAGGGGTTGTTAATTTTCATCATCTGCGGTCTCTGTCCAGAATCGTAATCTGATCATTTGTAAAAAGGTGTCCAGTATTATATATGTACTTCCATCGGCATTTCGCTATGTTGACACATCCCCAAGTGATGAGTTGTAACTTTCCAATAATATAGCATTCAGCGCAAGTTGAGTCGCTTCATCTCACGAATCCGACCACTTTTTTGTCCTGGACAAATTGAGCCTTTAGATGCACCAGGACGTTGTGAAGGGTATACACAGGTGTGAAAAATGTTGCCAAGTCATATTGATTCGTCTTTCAGTTTATATGATTCTCCGATGACAGAGATGGACAATTTTCTGGTCACGAGCAGTATCATTGTCGAGGTTTTGGTTCAACATCCTCCTGGAATGCGCACTTCCTGTAACCATAACGACCCACTGCCTATTGCAAGTGGCTGTATTTTATATCCCTTTGATCAATGTCCGTCATGAATAATGAATAATGGACAATCCTCTCCTGTTAATGGACTAGTGAAGGGTATGAGTTTAAATCTATATGCTGGTAATGTTGAAGGATAACGAGATGTCGAGAAACGGTAGATAGTTCTCACACACTGTAACCACGATAGTTTATTAATAGATCCGATAATGAACTTTTTTTCAATTACCTGTGTATGTTCATATTATTGTATGTTTCTGGCGACAAAAATAATCTGATGAGCTTGTTATTCTAGGTAGTATATGAGTATCGCTTAATTGTAATCCCTTATATGTGTTGTAATTATGTATACAACTTACCCGATTTATTTTGAACTGATTAGTATATACGAGTGACCGGCCAGAGTAAATTATTTTTCTATTATTGATCACAACGATGATACTGGGGATATAGGATAGTATCTGACAAACAACATTTAGCTGCTCAGTCTTTCGCTTTCACTGAGACGGCATCAGTCTCAGAAAGCGGGACCAAGCCAATAAACAACAAAATTGTACAGAAGCATCAAGTCACCCCCATCTCCATCCTCGAGGATGAGAGAAATCTGTTCTCGACGATGGAAGAGGCAAATGTGGGCACCGCCCTCTAATCATTTGGATCATTGTCTGACAAATATGTACCTAAATAGAATACCAATCAACATGACAAACATATATATAGCACAGATACATGTATTACATACAGTAATTCAAGTGTAATCAATCTAAATGTTATAGCGATACTGGATAGATGATTTCTTATTACATAAAGGTATTTTCAACATGCTTGAGCAAGTAACATGAATCCAAACTCTGTTTCATGGAATAGTATGTTTAGCAGATTTAACACATGTACAACTGTACTGGAGGAATAAATTCAGGTGAAATTTTCTCTTTAACATAGTTCAGACTTGATTTGATAAAATATGTAAATAAATGTATGAAATGTCATGGGCGTCGCCAGAATTACTTGAGAGGGGGTCGTTTCGTATTCTTACTGATAACATGAGATGCACTCAGAAGGGTAGTTCGCCTTCAAGGCCCCCCCCCCCCTCGTTAGCGACATCCTTAAATATATGTATGGATAAAATTATGTAGTGAAACAGAAAAAGATAAGTGCAAGTATAATATATACAGTATCCGAAAATACTGCTTAGATGGCTCTCATCCAGCGTTCTCTGGGTGATAGATCACCCATCTCCATCCTCGAGGATCAGAAAAAACTGTTATTGGATTCAATCACTGCGGTTGTTGTGTGGTATTCTATGCAGGTACATTACTAAAGGTAACAAGATAAAAAGATTTCAAAATAATTATCCAACGCAGCCACAAATAAGGTGATAGCGATCACTCCAAGGAGGCTAGCGGTTAGAGTAATTGCCCTTTTTTTCACTTTCACAAAAGGTGTAAATTTTAGGCCGTCGGCCGGTCATCACCATTCCAACGTGATGCAAAAGCGTGATGCCCACTTTTCATCACCTTAACCCTACCTGGCCTGGGGTGGGGGGAGGGCCTCCCCTGGTGAACTTTTCTCTGCTGCTCCGAAACGCCAAACTTGAGGCTGAAACTTGGTGACTTTTAAGCTTATCTTATTGGGATCATTTTGAGCGTATTTTCATATACCCCCGGGCAGAGGATCATGGGTAAATTCAAAATGGCGGCCATATGGTATCTGCGAAAGTCGTGTTTTTCAATCTTTTCGCTCCATTTCTTCACTTTTTCCTTGCCCAAAAGTCCTTGAAGTATTTTATTAATGAATAACTAATTATTCTATATTTTATTTGAGTTTTTTCGAGAGAAAAATCGCAAAATCAAAATTTCGAGAAAATCGACCCCTAAAAGGCCGAAAAATGGCTTCCGAGAAGATGTCACTGTGACGTCATCATGCGGTGGTAGAGAAAATATATAGGGGAGGGGGGCACTTTCCGAACGGCCCCCCCCCCTCCCCGCTGCGATACACTCCAAATCGCCCAGGCCAGATATGGTTAAAATGGTGATCACCAGGCGTCACCACCACACAGTTAAAAAAAATTCTTAAATTTTCTTAAATAAGAAAAACAATGCATTGACTTTTTAACAGAGTAAATCAGTACAGATGATAAATTAAAAATATTTGCATGAAAAGGATTGGTTGAAATAACTGTGTTGTTTTTTAATAATAAAGGTTTGTTTATTTTTTCAAATTCAGCAAAAAATGTTTATTTCTCTCATTTAAGAAAACTTTTCTTGGGAGCCACTCAAGATGAATAAGAGATTTTCAAAGAAAAATATTTTTTTATATTTTGTTAGCTTGTAACTTGCTCAAAAATCTTTTTTTTAGCTAAGAAATTATTTTTCTTACAGAAGAAATTATTTCGTAAAGAGTTACGAGCTAAGACAATATAAGAATATATTTCTTTGAAAATCTGTTATAAGAATATTTATCTTGCGTGGCTCACAAGGAAAATTTTCTTGGATGAGAGAAATAAAAAATTCTGCTGAATCTGGAAAAATAAGAAAACCTTTATTATTAAAAAGCAACAGAAGATTTCTTTGAACCAATCCTTTTCGTGTAAATATTCTTGCTTTATTATTTGTACTGATTTACACTGTAATAAAGTCAATATAGAGTTTTTCTTATTCAAGAAAATTTAAGAAATGTTTTTTTATCGGTGCATAGGAGGTGAACATCCATCACCCTATTTCTGTCTGTAAAATACCGGCAATTTTTTCTGAGTTTTTCACAGGCGAGATATTGAGAAAGAAGGAGTGATGGTTGTGTCGGTGTCAGCATCAGTTTCTGATTTTGTGTTTTTGTTGGTAGTGGAGAAGTTAATGATTGATGATACGTATTTCCTTCAGTTTAATGTTGTCTTGTTAATCTTTTTGTTTAAATGGTCTGGATATTCCTCATTTCTGATCTTTACTCTTATGTATATACTATCCAACATGCCCATATTTCAATTTCCTTGGATCTTATTCGCCCGTTTCTAATCATGTTCAAATATCACGAATTTGTCCAGGTATGACAATACGGATGATGTTCATTAACTATTCCTGTGAATTCTCTGCAATGATGACATGACAAAGGATGATAAAGATAAGTTTATATGGATTACAAAGCGATTGCCTCCTTAATATTCTCATTATACAATATGTGTAGGACTACACAGCAGCGACATGAACATTTGTCAACTTTGAGCTGTTCAAAGTTACATTTCAATTTGCACAGCTTCGTGGTAACTGTAATAAGTTGGCAATACAGAAACACTCATGTTCTCTACCCCTTCAACATATACATGATCAATTAAAGTGCCACCTTCTGAAGTAGGCTGTTGAACGCATTGCCTGTATCCATTTTCGACCATGCATCTCTCAATTGAAGAATTACCATGCAAAACATCCTGGTTGAAGTCCCCCATGACAATTTTGCGAGAAGTAAATTCTCTGAGGTAAGATAACAAGCTGTTCATCTGTCCGATAAACAAATCCGCCGGGTATGACTGCGGTCTGTATACTACAGCTATTACCTGATCTACTCGAGGAAGATGAAAAGCCAAGTATTCAAGGTTATGTACGGGCAATGACAGTCTCTCAAAGGCTTCTGTTAACTTCGTATACACAGCTACACCCCCATGCGCCTGACTGCTTAGTCTTCTGAAAAGTGGCTGGGAGTCATCAAAGCACTCTGATCTTGGTTGATGGTGCAACTGATAATTGTGAAGCTTTAGTTGTCTTTCATCAGATGATTTGGTTAACCATGTTTCAGTCAAACAGATGCAGTCTGCTTCTGCAAATCTCTTATCACATCTCATGTTTTCCACATTGCATAATAATCCTTGAATGTTATGCAGCATTACACACGTCTGTAATTTATCTCGTTGATCTGCCATTATGAATTGTGGCATTTTTGACATTGCTTCTGCAACTCTCTCGTCGCAATATAAGGCATCTTCGTTGAAACCTTGTACTGTAAGTCCATTCGCAGAGGTTACACGACTTAGTGCTACATAACCTTGCCCAGGAGCGAATACGCCATCCAGTGACACAACAGCCTTGTCTACGGTTAGTCCTTGAACTTTATGCACTGTGCAGGCCCAAGCAAGTTTTAAAGGGAACTGACGCCTTACTCCACCTTGATTATTGACTGTGTCTTCTTCTGGTTGAATTGGGGTACTACCTTCAGGCAAAGATGATCTTATCGAGGACTGCTTGCGCAGATTCCTTCCAATTTTTATGTCATCAAACACAACATACACAAGTTTAGGGAAACTTCCTGCCATTTGTTCGATCTGTGTAACTGTGCCGAAGACACCATTGACCAGCCCATCTGAAACATCAATGTTCTTTGTCAACATTATTCGTGCGCCTTCAGCAATTGTTATCGATTTCATCAGAGATGTTCTGTGTACCTGTATATGATGATTTTTTCGTTCTTCTAGCTTTCCTGATCTTGCATCTCTAGAAAAATCTTGCGCATCAATGAGAATAGGGTCAGTACATCTTTTATGGAGGGCAGTCAGATTGTACTCATCCACCTGGACATTTTTTGGGAATATGTGCATGACATCATTCTCTTCTCCAGTTTCGCAAGCTTTCAGCAAATCAGCATCTTTTGGACTAAGAACTTCGCTCATCTTTTTCGTACGTACGTGATTCAATGCTTCTGCAAACTCAGTGTCTTCTTTTTGACGCATGATTTCTTCTAGTTCTACAATACTGAACGGAAGTTCATTCCAGAAATCTACTAAACCATCATCAGCATCATCCGGATTTTTACTTTTAGGTACAAACAATGGCTTGGCCATGACCGGTGGGAGTTGATAGAAATCGCCGACTGCTAGAATACTAACATTTCCAAAAGGAACATTGCCTAGTTGTTTAAGTTGCCGGAGCCTTCCATGTATATAATTGAGCAGTTTGTTGTCAACCATTGATATTTCATCAATAATGAGGATTTGCAGGCCACCCAGCTTAGAACGTAGGGTATTGATTTTCTCATCACGTAGCATTACATAAGGAGGCCTTGTATCTGTTCCTATCGATAAAGCACTGTGAATAGTGGACGCTCCAATATTGAAAGCTGCTACACCAGTTGGGGCCGTAAGCATCACTGAAACGTCATCTGGATTTGAAAGTGTGCGAGACAGAATTCGTGTTGCTTCGTAGTAAATACACTTTATCAAGTGACTTTTTCCTGTCCCGGCTCCGCCGGTCACGAAAAGGTGGAACGGGTCTGGGCTTTTGGCATGTACCTTGTCTAAGCACCATTGCCTGATCTTGTAGAAAATGTTCGATTGAGTCTGGTTCAGAGACCTTAACATAGGTAGAGCTTCGTCTCGTGATATCACCGCTGGTGACACTTCAATCCGATTTTCGGTTCTATTGCCTCCTAGCAAATCTGGAAAATCTTGATGTTCCACGTCAGTTGTACATTTCTTAGCAGTTGTTGTACATTCCAACCTTTCCAACTCTGTTTCAGGACATAACTGAGCCCAAGCATCTTCCAGACGTCCACAATTTTCCAGCATTTCCTCGGCTTTCTTTAGAGTGTCTGCTTCTTTCTCAAATAGGACTTGATTCTGTTCAATTATTGATTTCACTGATTGAACTTTTCCAAAGAGAGAGACTGCTCCGGCCTCATAGAAATCCTGATATCTGTCAAATTCTGGTGGCTTCAACTGAGAATCGAAATGGTAAGGGAGAAACAATTGTAGCCTGCTTTGGTAGTATTTCTCTGGTGCTTTTGTCTGTGAAAATCGAGCATACCTTACAACAGCAGGGTCAGTCCTTGTTCGTTTCTGGACAAAACCAAGTCCGTTTTCAAGCTCATGAACTGTACTTTGCTTCTTCTTAGTCTCAGTCACTTCAGATTTTGACAGCACTCTGTACTCTGAACAAAAGCTAGCCAAACACATGGTGTCAAATTCTTCTCCTTCTGGCCGGGACTTATATCTGTCCACAAAACTAGTCATCCAGATTTCCCCATTATCTACGTCGGTATCAACACATTTTTTTTGAAGCGTACTAAGTGGCAAACTAAGTCGGACTGGATCAACAGTTGGAATAAACTGTACTTTTCTGGACCCCTCTTTAAGTTTCAAGTTACAGACTCTGTAAACGGCTTCTTGTGCGCTAACTTCTCGGTTATGTAGGTATATGCTACCTAGTTTTTTCATTTTTGTTTTGTCGTCTGTGCTCTCATCTGGAAATGCTTCTCTTCTTGCACTTTCTAACAGCAATCCCATTTCCCTTTCTGCTTTTGAGATATAGGACACTATGTACACAATACAAGAATATGCATCGAATACATACTGTATATCCATATTAGCATCCCACAACCGCAAAAGATCAGGGTTATACTGGTTTATCCAGATATCTTGTGCCTCCCTTTGCAAAACGAGGTTTGATTTCTTGGAAAGTACAGCATGAGCCTGTTCAAATATTTGCTGAGAAATGCCCACATCCTGAAACAGATCATCTGTTGTTTTGTAATTGTGGTCTTGATTTGTCAGATGTTCTCGGACGTTCTGGAGAATTTCTTCTGCCCTTTGCTTCGTCATGTCATTTGAGTGTGTTGTACGAGATGGGTTTGTAACATCTTCGTCGTCTTTCTCATCAGCATTTCCACAAGGACGACTGAGGAATGTTCGTTTTGATGCAGGTCTGGGCATACCAAAACGACATTCAGTTCCCTTTTTTCTGCAGGACTTCGAATGATTCTTACTGTGAGTTTGAACTTGACTGACAATCTCATACAGTTCAGCATCGTCTTCCACATTTGGCAACTTACATGTGACGTATTTGTCAACAAATTCAGCTACAGTCTCGTCTTCATCTACATCAACTTTTGGTGCATTGTCAACCCAAAACAAACAATGTGTATGTGGCGATCCACGTTGTTGAAACTCAACACGGTAGAAATAGTCTGCTATTTTTCCAATAGGCTTAGCAGGTGACATAATAACATCGTTCAAGAATCTGTGGAATCTGTGATCAAACATTCTGGCAACAGTCACTGGATTGCTCCTGAGAATCTCGCATTTCTCTGTCCAATCTAGCTCACTAGCTTTTCTGATATCTCCTTCTTGACGCATGATTGCTTCTAATACTTCACACCATCTCATATCTGCAGACGAAAAAGAACAAAACCATGTTGGGATTCCAAGTTGACGCAACATCGCAAACAAATCTTTTTGTGCAGCTTGCCAAAATGGTGGTGTTCCTCGGATAGCCTTCAGAAATTTGTAGCCCTCGTCACATTTTAAAATGTCTTTTAAGGGCTCGTTCTCGGTCAACATTTGGGCATTTATTGTTCTCTCACTTCCAGTTCCTTTGCGCAGTGCAATTGAGACTCCACTCTTCACTTGATGTACTTCAGACTTAAACTGAGAATAGAATATGAAATCTATATTCCTTGCGAACCTATTGTCTGCACCCATTAAACGACAGTGGATATACCTGGCTAAAGATATCTTATTCTCACGTTCATCGCTTAGAGTTGGAGCTCCTTCTGGATATAAAACTGGGAAAGACTTCGCCTCATTTCCATCATCCAGTAGCAACTGAACAGGTGTGTTTTTTTCAGCAGGTGCTAGACAGAGTATTTCATCAAAATGCTGGTCAAGAAGCTCTTGTCCAATGTCAGTGGGTTGTAAACATGTATCATGTAATATGCCATTAAGCCTTCCGTCTGTCTGTTCCTCACTTTGTTCTGATAGCTGTCTTTCAGTTTGTTCTGTTAAATCTGGCAACCCGTCTTCCTCCGAGTCATTTTCTTCATTTTGCTCCAAAGTACTCTGCCAGTCTTTGTTGAACTGTACATCTTTGTACCAAAAGTTGTTCTGTTTAAGAAACTTTAATGCTTCTTGTAGATGATTTACATTTACAAATTGATATTCATAATGTCCTTTGAAAGTTAGTTTTCTTTTAAGCTTTACTTTGATGGTTTGGTCTTGTGCTTCACATCTTGGTAAGATGTTTGTAGTTGAAGGGATATCGGATGGAACGCAAATGACAGGGCCGAAAATTCCGTGTTGTCTGGTTTTCGGCAAGGCCATGACTTTCATGAATGGAATGTGCAAAGCTATCAAATGTTGTTCAAGGGCATTCAAACATTTCAATTGTGGAGGAATTGCTCGGAGACGTAAGTTATTTGCAATGGCCTCAGACGGCATTTTGCCAGAAATCACTTTCCTGTGACAAGTGTAGCAAACCCAGAGAGTTGATAGTGCAGTTTCTAAATATGAACAGTTATCAGCACACGTTTCACTACATTTGTGCAAGTATTCTTCAGATATGCATTTATCTGCCATCGATGTCACTGCTGGGCCTTTGTCAGCGTACGTCTGTCTGCTACATTTCATCACTTGCTTTTGGAATAGTAGTCGATGACATACAGAACAGATATATTCTGGTCCACTGGATATCTCTTTCTTAAAAATTCGAGCAACATTTGTGAACTTTTTCTTCATTGCCATACTATTTGTCCGTCGTTGTACATTATTCTCCTTCAACTTCAATCTGTGTTCTGGATCATTTCTGTATTTCTGTGTACTACTGATCTTCTTAATCTCTCTATGCTGCGGATTATCTTTGTATTTCTGTGCACTATAGGCTTTCATCTTATCCTGATGTTCCTTATCTCTGTATTTCTGCGTACTATTCAACTTCACTTTATCCTGATGTTCCTTATTATGTTTGTATTTCTGTGAACTACTGTTCTTCTTAATCTCTCTATGCTGCGAATTATTTTTGTATTTCTGTGCACTATATGCTTTCACCTTATACCGATGCTCCTTATCATCTTTGTACTTTTGTACACTCTGGGCTCTCTTTGTTTTCTGGTATTCCAGGTCTTCTTTGTATTTTATCTTACTGTGTGCTTTCTTAATTTCTCTTTTTTCTGCATTATTCCAATACTGTTCATATTTCATTTTTTTTCGCTTTGCATGAACATCTTCGATAAAATCTGTGTTGAAAGCTCGTTTCTTTGCAGCTGCTTCACGTCTCAACTTGTCCAGTTGTCTCTTTCCCATTTTCCTGCGTTTCCTGAGAGGGGTGCTTGATATTGTGTCACATTTCCGCTTAAGCAACTTGGTATTTTCAGTATCAGTTTTGCTTCCTGACAAATGTTCGTGTTCGGAATCAGTAACATCTTCACTTAAGTCATCAGAGGTATTTTTCAACACGTTTGAGCACAATTTTACTGGACCAAGAGTGGACGGCTTCAAATTTAATTCTTCCGGACATGGATTAGGAAATCCACTCGCACAGGTCAAGCATGTTTGAGTGTTTCTGTCTTTAACACAAAGTACAACATCATAATGTGTCTGCTGACAATGTTTCAGATAAATTGCCGTTTTCTTGATCTGCAAGTTCTTATCCAGCTGGGTACTTGAAAATCGCAACCATGTATTGTCAGTGAATGTGTAAATATCGGTTTGGAATAAATCACAAGCCGCAAGAATTTCAACATCTGTTGCCCAACTTCCAACATACTGCATTCGGGATCTTTGGATATAATCCTCCACACATGTGTAACCACTTCCAAGGTGACAGCTGAATGTCTCGGGCTTTGCTTTGAGTTGCTTAACCACAGCAGTTCTTACTTTCCTGTGATTATCCTCAGTGCCACAAACAACAAAAGACAATGCTCTGAAGAAACAGTTGCCATCTCCTTTTGTTTGCCGTGTTTTGCATGGTTCTCCCATATCTATACAATCTGTATTATTTAAATGGTCCACATTTTTGTTACAACAGTTTTGTATTTTGAGTTGCATGCAAATACTATCCTTTGCTGTCGCTGTCAGTGGACAGAATCTGTATGTAGCAGGCCCTGTCTCAGAAACAACCTCCAAGTTTTGCTCACAATGACTAGGGGCATCGTGAAACTGGATGTTTTGCTGTTCACCAGATTGCTCTTGTCGGGCAGAAACGTCTAATGAACTGACTTCAAACTGTTCAAGTGGTCCAACATTCATGGATCTAGCAAGATCAAGACAATGACCATAGACTTCATGGATACTATGCAAAGTCAGCAATACGCTTTTACCATCTGGAGCCATCAATGCTCTTCGGTTTCTGGCATGTGAATCGAAAATGTAGTACTTCTCATCTTTCTTTGTCACCATAAATGTGTTGCCTGCATAAGTCACAAAGCAAGCTTCAGATTCTGATAAACTTTTGTTCAATGCATACTCCAGTGACACCACAAAGTCTACACCAACATTGCCGGTATTGTTTCCAATTAAACCTGCCAAGGAGCTCCCAGTCTTCAATTCAAAACACATGCCAAACAATTCTATTGCATCTGGTAGTTCAGATATGAGAAGATAATCTGTGTCAGTATCCATTAACGAGGCATTGCGTAAATGTTCATACAGTTCATTGCCACGTTCTAGAATGTAATCAAGATCCGAGCTATCCCAGGTTTCAACATCCTTGATTTTACTGAACACAACTGAAGAGAGACTGTTTGGTACACACTGTTTTCCACTGTTTGGTAAGAAGCGTAAATCACCTTGGTGGAAATTGCCTTGTACTACATGGTTTGCTCTGAATACATTTGGATAGTTTGTTAGATCATTCAAATCACTATGTGAATCTTGTACTTCGCATTCATATGCTTCATGTCGGATGCTATTTTGTTCACATCTTTCACTATCAATGCCTGGATATTTGATTTTACAACGGCGATCTTCTGTTTTATTGTCCTGATACATTGCTACATCTCTACTTGAGGATTTGAAAGATTTCTCTGTATTTTTGTCATTTTCTGGTTTTGTTTGCTCTGATTCCACTTGCGTGTTTGGGGTATTTTTGAGGTTTTCAGTTTTGTTCTGAGTTTGGCATTTTTGAGCCTTTGAAGGGGGCATACCCTTTCTGTCATAAGAGCTTTTTGATTTAGGAGGGAAGCGATAACCCTCGTCGTCATTAGAGCTTTTTGATTTAGAAGGGAAGCGATAACCCTTGTCTATGTCACTCGTCTCTTCCACGTTTTCCCATCTCCTCTTCGTGGCCTCTGACTTCTTAGCACCTCGTCTTCGTGGCATAATGTTATCTACAAAGAGAATACAATTTTTGTTAATATTTCTCAATCTATCATATTTTCTGTACCAAAGAAATTTACACAACTAACATCGAGATTTGACTTGATTCGGTTCGCACGGATGCCGGACTGTAGCATTTCATTTCAGTTCGTAACGATTATAATGTGTACGTTTCTTTGGCGTCTCATTAACACACGGGTGGTGTTTACTACATACCAGTGGTGTTTTATTTCTATTTTTCTGCAATAGGACTAGGAAATTAATAAATCATTAGTCTGCGAAGACCTCATCGGGACAAATCCTGATACAACAAAAACAACAACAACAACAATATCACAGTAATGACACAAATATCAAAGATTTCAAAACAAAATCAAACGGTTATTACACGACTGCAACTGCAAAAGTGGTTATATGTTCCAACATATTAAACAGAAACATTTGTATCGTAAACACAAACTGGCTAACCAGAAACGTCTTAAACACAAAGTTTGACTTTTGCCACGTTCTGAAACTCGCCAATGCGATAATACAGGGTTCGTACGCTTTCGCTTACCCAAAATTGAAGAACTTTTCCCAGGACTAATCCGCATGAATGGACTTCAAGCTTCAAGCTTTTTTCACGGACTACAAGATATATATAAACAACGCCGATGTTGTTGTTGATTCATAGATTTTTTTTTCTGTCTCAAGTATCAATACATCCAAATACATGATCATCTGATCTATTTACAATCTACCCAATTTTCGGGGAGATTTACCATAGTATCTTCCGAAATACTATTATCTCCGAATCCAGAGAGGAATGCGTTCTAACTGAAATAGAATAGCCGGCATACGATTGTGATGGCTAGAATATATGGAATTAGTTGCATCAAGATTTGGCTACTTCATGCCAATTACGAATCTCACGCAAATAAACACAGATGCGCATTTGGATCAGACTTCTCAATTTTCTTCTGTTTGACACGAATGTCGAGGGGAACAGGTCACTTCGTCCCCAAACCAACTCGTCTCCAACCTTGAGTCAACTCGTCCCCAAACCAAAATCAAATTTTACAGACAAATTTAACATTTCCTTATGAATGTTACATACATGCTATGCCCTATTATTAGATATTGATTGAAATTGTAGCTCAAGGGTGGCTTCCTATACGGATTTCGCGGCCCAGCAAATTAAATTATTTAAATTTCTCGGTACATTTCTTAGTTCAAGATCTTTACGGGCGCTACATTTTAGAATAAATAAATAGCAAAGATAATAATTTTATTACTTGCAATTTATTTTTGGATTTTCTGTATTGATTAAAATTGTAGTTCAAGGGTCGCTTCCCATACGGATAACGCGGCCCATCAACTCAGTGCTTTATTTTAATTTCATGTTACATTTCTTAGTTCATTTAAGATGTTTACAAGCGCTGTATTTTAAAACAAATGAATAAATAACAAGGAGTGAGCAGAGGGAGGTATAAATTACGTATAATGGTCCGTCATTCATAATTCAGCCGTCGTCCATTAGAAAATATCCGCGTCCATAATCCAAAGACCTATTCCATGTAACAGTATTAACATCAAATTCAAAAAGACAATCATAGTATACATACACATAGGCTTGTTTCCTGCGAGAGAGAAGCGGTCAACAGTTTTCAATGATGCCGGCAAGGCATCATGATGTTCCAAAAATATCAAATCCGTATCGCTGATCAGTATTCTTAACCCATAATATTCGTTGTAAAGTCGTCATCTAAAGAATGATGTATCTCAGTCACGACAGTGACTGTTCATATGAGTATCATGAAGATCTTGAAGTACATGGGTTCATACGACTCCTAGCCCGGGGTTAAGCGGAATTAGCCACAAGTTACGAAACGTAACGCCATAGATCTTGCACGCTACGCTCGTATTTTGCTATCAGCATGCGATATGTATCGCCAAATTTGAGAAACTTTGAGTGGAGGCGCTTGGTGGTGTAGCCCTGTTTTATAAGTTTCTGCAACAATGTTTTGTGACGTTGATTAAAATCGTCACATTTAACACAGGATCTAGCAAATGTTACTAGGCGTGATATGTATACGCCATGTGCAGGTCCCACTGGAATATTACTGTCCAGAAAGGGATAGTTTACGATGTCGAAATTGTAATCATCTGTTTTGTCATGCAGTCGACGAGAGAGAAGGCCCGCTTCATTTTTATAGAGATATAGGTCTAAATATGATGTGCCTGAAGGGTTATCTGTAGTTTCCTTCAAATCCAGTGAAGGTGGGTATATATCCTTCACTGCGCAGTCCCTTACGTCCCTTATACAATTCAATATAAATTGTTTTTTCTTTACTGAATCTCTTTCTGTTATATTTCTGGTCTGGACTTCTCAATGGGCAGCATGAGGATTAAATTGATTGGCTGTCCATTGTTTTACTGAGTAGTCATTGACATTTCATTGAACAATCGATGAATAAACTAACAGTTGCAGTTAATGAGCAGGTTGCTGTTGAGTTTTGAAATATTACGGTATAAAATCTAGAGTTTTCAAAGTAATGTAATTCTGACCAACACAAGATACAGTACGCAATTTAGCATTCATTCATATTTTTATTTATAAGCATATCACGGGAATTTTACCGACAGCTTTTTCAAGGTTGGGGACGAGTTGGTTCAAGTTGGGGACTAGTTGGTTTGGGGACGAAGTGACATATATCCTCTGGTTGGGGCGAGTTGATTGGGGATGAGTTGATCTGGGGACGAAGTGACCTATGTCCATGTCGCGATACCAAGCTATGATATTGAAAACATATTTTGTACTGTTTTGTCTAAAATAATCCAAAAACGTATCATTCCTACCGAAAGTGGAGATACAGAATAATTTACGGCTGTAGATTTCGCCGTGTCATGTATACAACGAAAATAGTTTGCGATCTTGTATCTGTTTATTATACAGGTGCAAACTGAAATAATAATTATTCCACCGAATATAACCTAAACATAATAATAATTATTATAGGTGTTATACACAAGAAGCAAAACTTATTTATTCGAAATGTATGATCGCCGTACGTGCAAAGCGTTGCTCGTTTTTTTCAGCATCGGGGTCGAAGAATGTATATAGCTTCCCTCATGTATTGGCCCCCTAGATCTCTTAATCCCCCTTAATCCAAACTTGTTTCTGATCATGGTGACAAATGAAGATGATACATAATGATATCAGTTATTTCCTCTAATGAAGCCGACGGTCTTGCATATCGCCCCAAATTAAACTGTCCAATAGTGCCTCGGTTGGCAAAAATTCACAAGGTGTTGCACATCATGCTTTTGAATAAATGATATTAAAGATGAATTTGAAGTGGAATAAGTGTTTTTCATATTCAGCGATACTTATTGAAAAATAAATAATGAACAAAAATGGACTGCATGATGTCTCCACTTGTCGTGAATTCGTGGACGTTGGGGCCACTGCCAGTTCTTCATCTTAATTACCGTACAGCAGTTCGTCTTCATCGTACACACCTGCTATGAATGTGGAGAAAAACAAGACAGAATACAACAGAAAACTTAAAAAGAGAAAAGAAGTGTCTGTATATTTAAAAATAATTCATTGACCACAATGAGAAAACATTTTAGCTATAAACAGGGGTCGAAATATTCCAGATAATTTACCTGCTACACGAGACGGGTGACCAAAAGGTTTACCTGTCACCTTTAAGTATTACCTGAACGATCTTTGAAATTGGCAAATACATGTAATTCAAGATTAATGAAAAGGTACATTTTGCAAGCTACCAATAAATTAATGACACCTTGATTCCATGGAGTAATTCGAAGCTGTTTGAACAAATAAAATGGAAGCTCGGGCTACCTGTCACTGAATATGGATAGATTATTTCTCTACCTGTGTCCTTCAAAAATGACAGGTGTAAAGTTTACCCCTGTATAATATATTCTTAATCCGTATTTCATGGTTGTTGCTGATTTCATTTAAATTCTTCATGACAGGAGGTAATCATTTCGAGCAAGCATCGTTGACTATTAGGTGCCACATTCAGATATAGCCACACCAAATTATCTGGAATAATTTAATAGATCAAGAAGAAATGACGTGATGAAAGAATTGTTGGAGATCCTCCTCATAATAGAGCTTTGCTGAACCGTATGATGAGCCAATTTCACCAGGAAATGGATTACTGTTTTCGTGCGTCATTAAAGAAAAATTCTGAGCCGTTCCTCAATGAACAGCATGCCTGTTATAAAACAACATTTTGTTTTTGTATCAGACATTTATTTAAATGGATAAAATCGTTCTACCACGCAGGTAACGAGCTAAGCTACTGACAAACCTTGGAGACTTCGCAATAGTCAATGTGCGAGATTATATCCAAAACTCACCACCTTTATTACATTTGAGGCGAATAAATTACAACGCAGAGAAGAACGTCTGTATTTAGTGATCCTTTATATCACAAATCTCATACAGTAATATTTTCCAAGTATATACCCTTTTTATTGCAGCCAGTTACTTGTTGATGGGTGGTGGTTTATAATATCTTCGGGCACTCCGGCTTCGTCTACCATTCAAACTGGCTTTAAAAAACCTCGAGTGTGACATTAAAACAAATCCTCCTTCCTCTTATACATGGTGTATCGCGATGTCGATTGGCTAGGAGCTACTTGTATCTGCTGCAGGTACATCATCCTAAAGTCAAAATACATTGATTAAATAATGTATTTAAAATTATAAACTTCTCTAGTTTATAAACATACAGGCAATGAAAAATAATTATCATAAATACGGCAGAGTATGTGAGTAATAATCGGCGGACTAGTACTGGGAAAATTAAGTATTCATACTTTACTATTAACAATATAAGAATAACAGTGAAGAATAGCAAAAACAATCATAATCAATGTTTTATTAACATTTTCATTTAATTTACATTCAGCAAATTACCTGTAAAATAGGGAAGATAGTCGAGTATATACATGCTGTTCTGTCATTTCCGCGATCTATTTAAGTTTTGAAGAAGGCGAATTTCTTGGCGTTGCTTCCTGAACTACGATCCAATTTTTAATAAAACCATCATTCCATGCACCAAAAAAAGGACTTTTCAAGCACTTCGATTACCCTGTCAATTTTCAGGGTTTTCCAGGGTTTTTTTCTGCCAAATACAAGTAATTTACAAGAAAGTAAGAACTCTGCTCTTAGAACTTGGAAGTGGGTCAATAGCGGAATGATGGAAATTGCCCAACCCGTGCAACTGTAGTGTTGCTGTTATTGCTACTGTAAAGGAGATGACATGATAAGGCGGCATGTTGGTCTGTACACAATATGTCAAATTCTACCACGATTGCATCATGAGTATAGTTAGGACATGAAACTAAAATTCGCAGCATTTCGTGAAATAGGGGTCGAAATTGAGTCAAACACCTTGGACCAAACACCGTTTAACTTGGTAATGTGCGGTGGCACCTTTCCGTCCTTTCCATCCTTGGTAATTCAACGTATTTCATTTACACTTGCAAATGATATGGCCGCAGCAATCGGCGTTACATAACTTCCATCATTTATCCATCTACAGCAATGCACATAGAACATTATTGTACATAAAAACGTTTCTGACCATAGACAATTCCATAGAGCAAGCAATACTATGGTATATGTTATGATGATGCATTATTTACAAAATAAATCCTTGTGTGAATACCACCACTTGGTAGTTTCTTGTATAATATTTGCTAGTACATGCAAATTATATCTTTGTGGAAATCGACCGACCTAGGAGGAGTGCAGGAAAAGCAGTCCATGCCCTATGCCGCACAATGTAACCGTGCTTAGTTGTATTTAACACTGCAACCAACAGACAAGGTATATGATGGAGGTGCTCCAAATATACGGCCAAATGTTCCAAATATTTAATATATAATATTTTTCCAAAAATGCCACGAGTGCTGCGAATGCCATGCATGGCATTTACTTTTGGTTCAACTATCTGACCACTGATAGATGAATTGGATACTCCACATGTCAAGACATACATAGGGAATTTGGGCGTTCTAAATGTGGGTAAATTTGAACTGCTCCAAATATTTCGCAAGACCTATATGACCGTGCATATATATCATAATATGACATTACATATATATGTCAAACACTGCAGATAACGGTGTTGCTATCAAAGGAATGCATTGAGAAAAGGAGCTGGCAGACGATTCGTAGCAAAATACGTTATGATACACGAAAAATAGGTGCATCCCAAAACAAGACCCACAATTGGCTTCTATCTACACCTGAACAAGACATCGTCTCCTCTTATGTATCCCGCTAATGAATCCACCCAATAATTTCCTGATTTTTAGGCCACTCTGATCTTTGACCTCTGACCGCAATTTTGATATGCGCCACATGGTCTTCGCCCAGTGTATTAACTAACAAAATATTGCTACTGTGCATAGAAAACTGTAAAAGATATAGATCAGACACGAACTGTTCAATGACTTCCAGATTTCAGGGCAGAGACCTTGGACCAAAATTGATAATGTAGATAGAAAACTGTCCCGGAGAAAACGGACATACAGAAGGAAACCACTGTCAGCCCTAATAAGGAATGCCGGAGTGTTTGCCGAAGAACACACCCGCTAGGTTGTTTGATTTCGGATATAAATGCCATGTTTATATGGATTTCGGATATATTAATGTGACACAGTAAGCCTACATAAAAAATGACCATAGAGGTCCACATCCCCCACCAGCAGCACCAGTTATGCAATCCACTATTACTGGTCCTTCTGCTGCGGGGGGTGTGAAACTCTATGGTCGATGAAATCCCATATCATCGATTAAGATTATGATTTTGAAAATGGAGGTCTGTCTGAAGAGCCAGACATCCTACAAGTTGAGCAGTTCAATAGTTCTCGAGTTATTGTCCGGACAATATCTAACTACTGAAAATTCGAGACAGTTGGAAGTTATCTTGTGCTACACAGGTAACACAAAAGCAATGCTAACTGTCCTCTCACAACTGTCAAGACACTCTCCAAGTTTGAAGTCGATCAGTCCAACGATCATCGAGTTATTGGTCATACAAGGAATGTGTAAAGTTACAAGCGTCTAATCCGTCATCCATAATTCAGCCGTCGTCCACTAGAGAATATCCGCGTCCATAATTCAAAGACCTATTCCATATTCCATATAACAGTATTAGCACCAAATTCAAAAAGACAATCATAGTATACAAAAACATGGGCTTGTTTCCTGCAAGAGAGAAGCGGTCAACAGTTTTCAATGATGCCGGCAAGACATCATGATGTTCCAAAAATATCAAATCCGTATCGCTGATCAGTATTCTTAATCCATAATATTCGTTGTAAAGTCGTCATCTAAAGAATGATGTATCTCAGTCACGCTTTGATTGTGACTGTTCATATGAGTACCATGAGGATCTTGAAGTACATGGGTTCATACGGCCCCTAGCCCCGGGTTAAGCGGAATTAGACACAAGTTACGAAACGTAGCGCCATAGATCTTGCACGCTACGTTCGTATTTTTTTATCAGCATGCGATAAGTATCGCCAAATTTGAGAAACTTTGAGTGGAGGCGTTTGGTGGAATAGCCCTGTTTTATAAGTTTCTGTAACAATGTTTTGTGACGTTGATTATAATCATCACATTTAACACAGGATCTAGCAAATGCTACTAAGCGAGATATGTATACGCCATTTGCAGTTCACCCTGGAATATTACTGTCCAGAACCAAGTGCTGACAACGCAAGTGGCCATCTTGGATTATGCAGGTAACTGAAAAGCAATCCTAACAGTCCTCTCACCGACGGGAAGCCACTTCGCAAGTTTGGAGTGGATTGGTTCAATCGTTCTCAAGTTAATGTCCGGACAAGATCAAACTGCTGAAATCCAAGATGGCTGGCAGTCAGCTTGAAGTACACAGGTAACTGAGAAGCATGACAACCGTCCGCGCAACGCTGTCAAGACACTCGCCAAATTGGAAGCCAATTGGTTCAATAGTTCTAAAGTTTTTGGTCGCAAAAGAAATGTGTATAGATCCGACAATGCAGAATGGCTGATGACTGCCATCTTGGATTACATGGGCAAATGAAAAGCCATCACAACTGTTCTCTCACCAAAGTTTGAAGTCGATCGATTCAAAAGTTACCGAGTTATTGATTGGACAAGAAATGGGTGAATATTCAAATGCTGAGATGCAAGAAGGCTGATGGCGGCTATCTTGGATTATGCAGGTAAATGAAAAGTAATCCCAACCGTCCTCTCACCGGTGTTAAGAAACACTCCATCGGTTCAATAGTTCTCGAGTTATTGGTGCCTAGTGTTTCTAAGTCAACCCCCCCCCCCTCCCCCCAACTAGCATGGCGGGGGATAATTCAATAGACCACAATACAAGTATAGGGACAGAATATGAAAACGCGACACTATGTGAATACTATTACTATTACCAGGGGCTGGTTAAAGAATTGAGTGTAGACATATCTTCATCAAATACGTCTACTTACTCCCAAACTGCATTTACTCTGGAAGATTTATTTAACAATCACAAAAAGTTTCTCAGGGAAAGAGGTATTTGTCTTTCAACCACTCATAACGACATACCAAAACTATACTGGACTCCCAAAATGCATAAATCACCATACAAAGCTAGATTTATAGCTGGTTCTAGAAGCTGCACCACCAAGCTTCTTTCAACCCTATTGACGAGGGCCCTTCAGGAGGTAAAAGCATTTTGGGAAAGGTATTGCGCCACTATTTCTAAGAACTCTGGCGTTGAACGTATGTGGATATTGAAAAACTCAAAATGTCTTACGGAAGAGCTTGATGCTAAAGGTCACATACCGTACAGACATGTATCCACATGGGATTTCTCGAATCTCTATACTACAATCCCTCATCAGGACCTTATTGACCGTCTAAGTTCATTAATAGTATCTGTGTTCAAGAAAACTGATCGTAGATATATTAATGTCGGAAGCCATAAGCATTCTTTAGCTCTACTACATACAAGAGATATCATTCATGGGATGTTTCTTTGTTTATAGAGTTGCTTGAATTTCTCATTAAAAATATCTATGTGAAATTTGGCAACACAATATATCAGCAGCATATAGGTATTCCAATGGGTACTAATTGTGCACCCCTGTTAGCTGACCTGTATCTGTTCTCTTATGAATATGACTATATGCAGGCGCTTTCAAAAACCGATCCATTCAAAGCCCGTTCCTTCTCATTCACCAAACGCTATATAGACGATCTTCTCGCTGTGGATAACCGCTATATAAATGAGGCAGTGAAGGATATATATCCACCTTCACTGGATTTGAAGGAAACTACAGATAGTCCTACAGGCACATCATATTTAGATCTATATCTCTATAAAAATGAAGCGGGCATTCTCTCTCGTCGACTTTATGACAGAAGAGATGATTACAATTTCGACATCGTAAACTATCCCTTTCTGGACAATAATATTCCAGTGGGACCTGCATATGGCGTATACATATCTCGCTTAGTAGCATTTTCTAGATCCTGTGTTAAATGTGACGATTTTAATCAACGTCACAACACACTGGTGCAGAAACTTAAAAAACAGGGCTATTCCACCAAGCGCCTACACTCAAAGTTTCTCAAATTTGGCGATACATATCGCATGCTGATAGCAAAATACGAACGTAGCGTGCAAGATCTCTGGCGCTACGTTTCGTAACTTGTGTCTAATTCCGCTTAACCCGGGGCTAGGGGCCGTATGAACCCATGTACTTCAAGATCCTCATGGTACTCATATGAACAGTCACAATCAAAGCGTGACTGAGATACATCATTCTTTAGATGACGACTTTACAACGAATATTATGGATTAAGAATACTGATCAGCGATACGGAATTGATATTTTTGGAACATCAAGATGTCTTCCCGGCATCATTGAAAACTGTTGACCGCTTCTCTCTTGCAGGAAACAAGCCTATGTTTTTGTATACTATGATTGTCTTTTTGAATTTGGTGCTAATACTGTTATATGGAAAATGGAATAGGTCTTTGGATTATGGACGCGGATATTCTCTAATGGACGACGGCTGGATTATGAATGACGAACTAGACGCTTGTAATTCGGGGTGAGTGAGTGAATAAAGTTTAACGTCGTTTGTAACAATATTTCAGCTATATCGCGACGAACCAACTAAGCACCACCCAGCCAAGTTGCATTCCAGCATGGAACCAGACACCCTCCATCCACTATATAAATCACTGAGGACAGCACACCAGACACAGACAAGATGCTTCCATGGTGCAATAAAGACAAGTGATATTACAGTGCTAGACTTTACATTATCAAGTTCTTGTTGCTTCTCCGCAAAATTGGGGTAGAATGTCCGACAAAGTACGTAAATTGGAGCATAAGTATATGCCAGGCAGTATGTGAAATTGTGAATTGAGTAAGAATATGACACAGAATGTGAATTGGGTATCTAAATATGCCATGCAGTACATGAAAATGTGAATCGAGTAGGAATATGTGACACAGTACGCGAATTTGAACAGAATAAGAATATGCAACGGATTATGAAAATTTGGACAAAATTGAATATGAGGCAGCTATATGTAAATTGCAACAGATTATGACTAGGCGAAACAGGATGTGAATTTGTATAGAATATACGACACAGTATGTGAATATGTGACCGTGTATATATGAATATGCAACACCACGCGGATTGAGACATAATATGCGATGCCGTATGTGAAAATGCGAATTAAGAATATATGACACAGTACTGTTTCCAAAAGAACTTTTAATTGTTACTATAAGATCTTGTGGCCGAGCGCGACTTGCGGACAAGTCAAAAAGAGCCGTGGGAAATGTCGTGAACTCATATATTTGTGCATGTCTGTTAATTGTTTATTTCCACTTTTGCATTATTACTATCGAAATTGTATGTATATATAACATTCTTCTGCGATATGGTTTATTGCAATGCTATTCAACTTGTTTGATCACGTGACTGTTCACATGTTTAGGTCACATGACTTTCCATATAAATATACGGGATTTAGATGTAGAAGAGGAGATCTGGTCGGGAATCTCTTGAAGACAGTTCACCCCTAAGTTCCTGAATAAGGAATCGGTCTAACTGCTGCTATCCGACCATAGTTCTATTCTGAATAAGAATAGCGACTCTTCGACACAAGGACTAACGT
>JAVTVY010003608.1:0-38813 GCA_036873755.1 Hanleya hanleyi
CGCCATTTTGGAGCCGCCATGTTGGATCCGTCATTTTGGAACTGCCATCTTGGATATGTCCCATAATGCACTGGGTCAAAATACTCGCTTCTGATTGGACGAGAGCTCTGTGACGGATTTTAAATACTCGCTTCTGTTTGGTGTACGTCGCTAAAGGTCACCGGAACTGACCTTTGACCCCGGCGCGCGCAGTGTAAAGGTTTCCATCGTGGACGAAGCCATAAATGTTCCCAGCGATCTGTTACACGAAGACCATCCAGTGAGTGACATTTATCGGCGCCATTGGCCCATGATCCGGCACTGTTTCTACCGTCATCGCCCTATTCAAGATATCTACAATTTTCGACTGACCGACCTCACCCGTCTACGTAGCTACGTAGAAGCCATCTTCAAAGATCAAACTACGGCCTTCAAATTGAATCTGGTGTTTGGTTATGTGCTGCAGCATAAAGAGACAGTCCAAGTCCGATATTTTTACCCGAGCAGTAACATCCGGGTATTTGACCAACCGTTTACCATCATTAACCGAGTGTCGCCAGAGACGATGCTGGAGAAACTGGACACCGTGGATCCCTTGGAATGGGCCCAACAACAACGCCCCAACACCAAGTGGACAGTGGAGAGTGTGACCAATGTTACGTTTTTCGTTACCAAGCTGACCGACCACTCCCATCGGCTGAATGCGTCACTTATGCACTGATGAATACCATAACATGCCGTACATACTCTATATGTCTACATGTTGATCGTTGACGGTACGGAGGTGACCGAAGATACACGGATGTTACCGAAGATGTCACGGCTCGGTCCTCGACTTGGGGATAGTTGAACTGAGTGTGCTAAAAATAGATCACCAGCCAGCGTGCTATAAAAGGGAAGCGGCCTGGACGTTTCATCAGACACTCTGTCAACCACCAAGATGTTCACTTGCACAACTTGCCAGAAGCTGTTTACTCGTCTAGATAAGTTACGACGCCACGAGGCCTCCATCCACAACGATGCTCGGTATACTTGCATAATCTGCGCACGGTCATTCAATCGGGAGGATCATTTACTGCGTCATGAGAGGGTACTTCACGCGGGTGCGACGGTACTATGTAATGATTGTGGTCGACTCTTCAAACGACCCAGTCGGTTTAGACAGCACCAACGTTTGAAGCATGCCCCGTCTCTACGGTTTGGGCGACAACTTTCCACTAAAGAAGAGCCGCGGAAGGTCAGACCCAGTGAAGATGAACCCGGAGAGACGAACGCCACTGGTGATACGATGACGAAGAGCCTGCCTATACCCACGGTCCAGGAGGGCCTGGATATCCAGCCGGACCTCACCGTTACGGTTTCGAGTCATACGCCTGATAACATCGAACATTTTCTGGACGAGCCCATAAATGTTCCTAGCGATCTCTTACAGGACGCCCATCCAGTGAGTGACATCTATCGGCGCCATTGGACCATGATACGGCACTGTTTCTACCGTCATCGCCCTATTCAAGATATCTACAATTTTCGACTGACCGACCTCGCCCGTCTAGGCAGCTACGTGGAAGCCATCTTCAATGACCAAGCAACGTCCTTCAAATTAAATCTGGCGTTTGGTTATGTGCTGCAGCATAAGGAGACAGATCAAGTCCGATACTTTTACCCGAGCAGTAACATCCGGGTATTTGACCAACCGTTTACCATCATTAACCGGGCGTCGCTAGAGACGATGCTGGAGAACCTGGCCAACGTGGATCCCTTGGAATGGGCCCAACAACAACGCCCCAACACCAAGTGGAAAGTGGAGAGGGTAACCAATGTTACGTTCTTCGTGACCAAGCTGACCGACCAACCCATCGGATGAATGTATTCACCCAGGCACTGATAGATTCTCAGAATGCGCAAACAACTATCTGAGGATATGTTGCCTAAACGGTATCCTGGCTTGACCAACGGTGATTAGAATAAACGGTTCAGAGCGAACATGGCCGAAGATGGAACTTTCTGAAATGAAGACTTCTGATTGGACAAGAATACATCTAACGGACAGGAACGAATATGACAGATGCAAATGGTGGCCTCTGATTGGACAAGTCTTCTTGAATTGTAACACCAAGTGGATCGTGGTTAAACTGACCACCACCTCCATCGGATGAAAGTATTCACCCATGCACTGATAGATACTCAGAATGCGCAAACAACTATCTGAGGATATGTTGCCTCAACGGTATCCTGGCCTGCCCGACGATGAGTAGAATAAACGGTTCAGATGGCACTTTCTGAAATGGAGACTTCTGATTGGACAAGAATACATCTAACGGACAGGAACGAATATGAAACATGCAAATGGTGGCCTCTGATTGGATAAGAATCTTCTTGAATTGTAAATATACCCAACGCGGCTCCCCCAGCGTGGGTGTGATGTAACATTGGGGAAAATAAAATATATGAAAAAAACTTCTTGTTGTTGTTGTTCTCTCATGTGTCATCCTTGTTGTTGTTGTTGTTCTCTCTCTGGTCTATATCATGGCGTTATGTTAGAGTGTTAAGGTGTAACGACGGGCGTTGACGGGCATCACCGCATTTCGAAGAATTAGTGACAATTCCATGGAATATCAGAGCTTCTGAGCTATTTCACCAGGGCGTTGAAGCATTAAGAATGGTGTTGGTGGGCGTTGCTACAAGATGACACCTCACACGGTCCATTTGGACCGCGGATGGTCCATCTCTACACCAAATAACATCCTTCACTGCTAAAAAAGGTCCACTTTCGCTACAACTTGTACTAATGACGTCACCAATGACGTCACAGATGCTATAAATATCCCTGAAATCAGGGTCTATACTCCGAGAGCTACAACATGATACCCCACACGACGCATTCGCAACGCGGATGGTCCATCTCTACACCAAATACCTTCCTGCACTGCCCCAAAAGGCTCACTTTCGCTAATACTCCTACTGATGACGTCATCGATGACGTCACAGATGCTTCGGACATGCCTCAATTCGGAATGTACACCCCGAGAGCTACAAAATGACACCTCACACGACGCATTCGGACTAAGGATGGTGCATCTCTACACCAAACTCACCCTCACGCACCCACAAAATGTCCACTTTCGCTACTACTCGTACCGATGACGTCATCAATGACGTCACAGATGACGCGGACACCCCTCAAATCGGAATGTACACCCCGAGAACTACAAGATGACACCTTCCAGGACGCATTCGAACCGTGAATAGCCCATCTCGACCCCAAATACCTTCATGTACTGCCAGAAAATGTCCACTTTCGCTACTACTCGTACCGATGACGTCACCGATGACGTCACAGATGACGCGAACATCCCGCAAATCGGAATGTACACCCCGAGAACTACAAGATGACACCTTCGAGGACGCATTCGAACCGTGAATAGCCCATCTCGATCCCAAATACCTTCATGTACTGCCCGAAAATGTCCACTTTCGCTACTACTCGTACCGATGACGTCACCGATGATGACGCGGACATCCCTCAAATCGGAATGTACACCCCGAGAACTACAAGATGACACCTTCCAGGACGCATTCGAACCGTGAATAGCCCATCTCGACCCCAAATACCTTCATGTACTGCCCGAAAATGGCCACTTTCGCTACTACTCGTACCGATGACGTCACCGATGACGTCACAGACGCGAACATCCCTTAAATCGGAGTGTACACCCCGAGAACTACAAGATGACACCTTTCAGGACGCATTCGAACCGTGATTAGCCCATCTCGACCCCAAATAACTTCCTTCGCTGCTCCAAAATGGCCACTTTACTTACTACAACCAACTGCGCATGCGCAGATTAACGCGACATGCATTCAAAAACACACCATTCTGACTCTACCCCACACAAGCTTCACTTTGACACCTCACACGACCCATTCGAACCGTGATTAGCTCATCTCTAACCCAAACACACCCCTACATAGCACCCAAAATGCCTGTTTTCTATACTACGGCCAGACTGCGCATGCGCAGACTATTGAACACGGACGAACCATTAGTGTAGTCAAGTGCTCCTCCACGAGAGCTTCAAAATAAGACCTCACTCTACCCCATCGGGCCACTAGTGCTCCACCTAGACTCCAACATGTCCACCCCGTATGGATTTATACATACTAATATCCCAGTATATGAGTGTATATGGGTCTATATGGATCTATATACAAGGCTACGCGGTACTTTCAAATTTTTTTCCATCGTATTCTACATGATCAACCTCATAGCTCATAGTAAAAGCCATAAAAAAAACCCGACCACCCCTATACCCATACAGGCCAAATATAGCGGACATCATCTTCAAATTGGTCTAGTCCGAGTTGTCTCCCTTGCACCAAAGCGTATAGATGGCGCTGTGGTTTGAACGGAGTTATTATCCGGGGAATTGTACCAATTGCCCTTGAGCAACCATTTTGTTAGCGTTTTGTTAGCGTCCTGCATACGGAGGACGATTTCACTGATCATTGTGTTGTTTTCTGAGCTGAGGAACATTCTCTGTCGCAGTGTATAACGGAACTTTGTTCCTTTCGGTGTCCGCTGAGATGAATAATGTGATCTGCATCATGCATCGCCTGCACGTCACACGTAGACTGTAATCGAGGGAGTGTGCTGTGTTCGAGTGGACGCATCAATTTGTGTGATATCCGACAGGAAACGTGAAAATTGATATTCTTTCACAGATTTCGAAGTGTATACAGTTCTGGTGAGAATGAACGCAGCCTTTATGATCAGCGATTGAACGATAATGTAGGCCACCGAACAGGTTTTGTGGAATCAACATTGTGTAACACTCCCCCCCTCCCCCTTGACTGGAGGGATTTTATCGGACATGTGCAGTACGGAACGCTATTTGTTGCATACATTCGCTTATCGTGGCAGTCCGTATAATTTGTCAATTTTTGTGTTTGGTTTCGTGAGAGAGGACGACATTGGTTTTCATTAGTGCAAAACTCCCGCTCTCCGACCCCCAACAGTGAAAGCTGGTGGATGAAATTGTACTCCACGGGAACGGTTGGTGATACCCATATTTTTTAGCATACGAATGCATCGTGATGAAGGCTTCAATGGTGTGTTATACCCACCTAGGAAAAAAACAGCCCCAGATCATCTGGACTAAACTCTTTTATCAGGTAAGCTAGACTTTAGTACTTGCGTTGAAACCCATGCAGACAACCTATTCCAATATTTCAATGCATTGGCAACATAGCGTTGCACGAAATATACGCGCCCCTGTTGACCAGGATTTTTTTATACTCCCACAACAACAGACAATTTGAAGACAATTTTGTAGCGGGGTGTTTTCTTGAACATAATTGCTGTAATATACTCTTCTTTTTGTGGACGCTAAATATAGGGGGAGAAAATGACAACATTGTGACCAAACCATAACAGTTGACAGCTGTAAAAATAGATACCGTGGCATAAATTAGAGAGAGCATTTCAGTACATCTCAAATAAATGAAACCTGGATGGGTATCCTTCATCTCGAGGGGACGCAAGTTCGATTCTTGCTTTCATTATGTGAGTATGTGTTGGACATGTGATCTTTAAATTTTATTATCATCAATACACCTAAACGGTATAGTTCAACCACACCCCAGCCCAACCGATGCCCCTTCATGAATGCTTCACATTGATACCTCACTCGACCCTATTGGTCCATTTTAAAAAAAATTTTTTTTTGGCTATCTCCTACCTCCAAAACGTCTATTTCCATACCTTTCGGCTACCGCGCATGCGCAGAAGGCCGATAGTTCAATCCCATACCCAACCCATTACATGCCCCTTCACATAAGCTTCAATTTGATACCTCACTCGACCCCATGGGTCCATTATTAAAGAAAAAATTGGGGCTATTCCATCCACCTTGCTTACTCCCTTGTCCCCCCTTCTCCCCCATTTTCCCTTTTTTCAAACCCTTTTTTAATTGTTAAAAAAACATAGAAAATGAAAAAGATTTTTTTTGGCTCCATGAATCTTTTTTTCCTTTTTTATTAAATGTTAAAAAAAATTTGTTTGGCTATTCCATTTCCCTCCCCCCCTCCCCTTGTGGTAAGTCAGAGTGCTCCACAAAGTAGTGCAATTGAATACACCCTTTCCCTAAAAATCGACTGCTTTTATACGTTTTTCACTATTGAGTGGGGTGGGTTCAAAATGGAGGATACTCAACTCCCTTCCCCGTAAAAACCAAGCCGCCATTTTGAACCCACCCCACTCACCGGTGCAAAAGTCCGCCATTTTGAACCCACCCCACTCACTCCCGTGCACTGATTGACATGTAGGTGAGTGGGGTGGGTTCAAAATGGCGGACACCACTCACTCCGGTGCACTGATTAACATGGGGGTGAGTGGGGTGGGTTCAAAATGGCGGCACAACTTATTTTACACACACAACACCACAAGCCGCCATTTTGAACCCACCCCACTCACCCCCATGTTAATCAGTGCACCGGAATGAGTGGTGTCCGCCATTTTGAACCCACCCCACTCACCCACATGTCAATCAGTGCACCGTGGGACAACTTAAAGTCCGCCATTTTGAACCCACCCCACTCACTATAGGCCACGCCTCCTCATCACGCATGCGCACCTCCCCAACCTCCCCCAATTGTGACGTCAAAACAGGTTCTGCGCATGCGCAGTTGAGGGGAACTGGTTGAATTTACGCGCTACCTACTACTTACCATCCATCGCAAGTGAACTTTTCTTTGCATAATCTAGATTTTATTGCACTGTACTTCCATTTGTAAATTAGTATTTTGTAATTGATGGCTCACAGGAAAAATTATACTTCATTATACTTAACTAGGCCCATGGGCATATATAGAAAGGTGGTTCAGAAGATAAACGCTGTTGCTTGATTGAGGGTTGGGACAGATACCATCCATCGCAAGTGAACTTTTCTTTCTTTGCATAATCTAGATTTTATTGCACTGTACTTCCATTTGTAAATTAGTATTTTGTAATTTATGGCTCACAGGAAAAAATAGTTTTTTAACTCATTATGATACACGAGTATCATTTTCAGAGAATATCAATTGACTTGCTTCAATAGTGAAGATAGTAAAACTCAAAAGAATAGCTGCTTCCTGAGTAGCAGATTTCTTTCCTAGAGTTTCAATTCAAAATATGATCTATTTGTTTGAAAAGGTCCCAAAAAAAACACGAAAAACTGGCCATAATACCAAGCTGATCCGTATGTAGTGGTACTACTGTTATTCCTACTCCCGGTACTGGCACTGAATGAAAATATTAGAACACATGAGTGCATGAAACAACAAGTGGCAAGACATCCATCTCAGAATATTTCAGTTCTCAGACATGTCAGATAGTATTTTTTCAATTTAAGTTAAGTTTAAGTTCAATTGATTCATAAGTTTTACTACATACATGTATACATATATTTCTAACACCAGGTAAAGGAACAAGTATATACAGTGAATATATATAGGCCTACAAAGTCTGTCAACCACTGAAGGATAACTATTCTGGTCTGAGAAAGAATAAACAATTTGGAACTATTTTTATACGTGTACTTCGGACAACCCTAAAATCAGGAATTTTCTAGATCCCATAATAAAGGTGAGACAACTCACCTTTCTAGAAATGCAGGAACCCACGCCCTTTATCGCGGATAAATTTCGACTCAAATAACTTGGTAGCAAGTCAAGATAGACATAAGCGTCATGTGGCGACGGCGGCGCCTTAGATGTGCCTGTCTGGAGTTGGGCATGAAAAATACCAGTCTGTCTAGCCTACTATCTAATAACAGGCCGTATGAGAGAGCTTCGTCTTCAAAATATAAATTTGGGATAGTCGTGCTTATTTCTAGAGACTAAAAGGCAATGCCTTTAAGACCAGAGAATGATTTTGCGATTCGTTTCTCTCTATCTATTGATCATTTTGTAAAGAAAACAATAATCAGATTGGTATCTCCGTTTAAACAAGCCAGACTTGATTTTTTCTTGGCAAATCAAGAGTTTTTGTCATATTTAAGTGACATTTTCTATAAACCTGGTTATCGGTCAGACGACTCAATGGTATATTCTACAATGTAAATTCACTGACTTTGCGAGAGGCAGAGGACTATGAAAGTTTAATAATTCTCCGTTAAAGGACAAAGAGTTTATAAAAACGGTAAAAAACGCTATTTTAAAAGTTATTAAACAATATGCAAATAATGAAATTTAACAAACCACATTGGAGGACATTGACTACATGTCCTTAGACCTCGGCATTAATGAGCAATTGTTTTTCGAAATGATTCTCTTAGAAATTAGGAGGGAACGATACAGTTTTCTTCGAGAAGGAAGAATAAAAGATCGAAATTAGAAAATGATTTGAACACAGATATAGAATCCTTAGAAAACTACATGCCACTGCAGATGGAAATATATTGAAAGAAGTAGATAATCTTAAGCAGGAACTAGAAAACATTAGAAGGGAGAGAATGGAAGGGGTAATGGTTAGATGGCTTCTAGATGGGGAAAAATCAACTAAATATTTTTGTGCGCTTGAAAAACGACATTTTATAAATAAGGCTATCCCTAGAATCGAGACTGATGGTCGTATCATTACGGACCAAAAGGAAATGTTAGAAGAGGTGAAAACGTTCTGTAACAAACTCTACCAGGCACAACAGACAGAAGATTGTGATTTCGAGAGTTTGGATTTCAACACAATAAAAGTACTGTCTGATTTAGAAGCGAGATCTATAGAAGGTTCAATTACGCCCAATGAAATCTTTTCAGCCTTAAAAGAACTAAAAATAACAAAAGTCCTGGTGCCGATGGTTTCACTTCTGAATTCTTTAAGTTTTTCTGAAGGGACAGTGGCTTCTTTCTTGTAGCCAGTATAAATTATGGATTTGAGAAACAAGCGTTGTCTAATGCTCAACGACAGGGGTTAATAACCCGCCTACCAAAGGGAGACAAACCCAGACAATTTTTAAAGAATTGGACGCCGATAACACTTCTTAACGTACAATATAAGCTTGCTTCAGCCTACATAGCAGAAAGAATTAAAAAAATGTTTGAATAAGATTGTACATGAAGACCAAAGTGGGTTCATAAAAGGCCGGTTTATCGGTGACAATATACGGTTAATGTTCGATATTATAGATTTTACGAATACCACCCAAATTCCGGGCTGTTTACTATTAATCGAATTTGAAAAGGCGTTTGATACCATATCTTGGAAGTTTCTGAAACAAACACTAAAGCTTTTCAAATTTGGGCCTTCCATCTGTCGATGGGTAGATACCTTTTACAACAATATATTTTCTTCTGTGCAGCAATCCGGATTCCTTTCTGACACCTTTCACATAGGACGTGGATGCAGACAGGGAGACCCCCTCTCACTTCTATGTGTCGAAATACTAGCTTTACTTGTCCGCGAGAACGAAAATATCAAAGGAATACAAATTGAAAGTACAAAATTTCTCAATTTGCCGATGATACAATTCTTTTCTTGGATGGATCCGATGCCTCTCTCAAATCGTGTTTGGAAACACTTGAATGGCACGGTAGAATGCCGGGTCTAAAGGTTAATAGGGATAAAATGAAAATTTTCTATCTAGGACAAGAAAAAAAACACTTGATAAATCTTCTCTATCCTACAATTTACACTGGTCACAGGACAACTTCAAATTGCTGGGGGTCACATTCACTTTGGGGATGAAAGATATGGTGGAGATTAATTATACTGAAAAAATTAAAGAAATTCAAAATTTATTAGGGAACTGGTCAAGAAGATCACTAACTACTTTAGGTAAAGTAACTATAGTGAAAACAATAGCGATTCCAAAACTGAATCATTTGCTTTTTACTCTACCAGATCCACCCCAGATAACTGTTAAAACCATTAAAAATACATTGTACAAATTCATCTGGGGTGGGAATGATAGAGTGAAAAGAATACAACTTGACAAGGATATGACAAAGGGGAGTGAAAATGGTATATTTGGATGAATTTGTAAAATCTGTTAAAATCTCCTGTTTTCGTAGGATGGTTCAACACCAGTCTCCCAGTAAACACTTTCTGTATTATATAAAAAAAATATTTCATACTGCTTGGAAGATTGTGGCCCCCAGCAAATAGTTAAGTAAATCAATTGGTAATGAATTTTGGAAAGATGTCTTTTTGGCTTTGTGTGAGTTTATGAAGAAACTTAAAATAACTAGCATTGATCAAGCAATGTCGCAGTCGATATGGTTTAATGATGACAAAAAGGTTGGTTATAAACCACTTTTCCATAAAATGTGGTATCAAAGGGGTATACGTTTCGTAAATGACCTTTTCGATCAAACTGGTATATTCTATACACTGGAAGAGTTGGACTGGAGCACAAATATATGAAATAAAAATAAATTTCTTGCAGTATTCTGGGATAGAGAATGCGTTAAAATTGTTTTTAGAACCTTTTGGGCCTGTCCATACGGAACTGTCCTACCCTATTGGACCTTACTTTATTGAAGTTTTAACGAAATATGATAAAGGGACGAAACCTTTCTATGGAATACTGGTCACATCGAAATATAGAAAACCAACCAGCAAAAAGAAATGGGAGTCTGTTTTAAGTATCGACAACCAAGAATGGGATAAAATACACACTGGCCATTCAGCTCTCTGCTGAAATGTTAATTTCTTCGAGATCACTGCGTATAGTTCGAATTTTAGAAAGGAGAAAATACTTTTTTTACATTCCAAAGTTATCAACTCAAGTTTTTTTTAAATGATCGACGAGAAAAATTACAAAAAACAATCTCAAAATGCAGTTGATTATATAGTGATGATATGTCGTTTTATATGCCGGAAATCGGCCAGGATGCGTCTACAGCCGGAGCGAGGAGCTTCCGGGGCCTAGGCCTGAACCCTCGCCTAAAGTTCTATGATAGTCGACCCCCCCACCCAGTTTTTGGGAGCTTCCGCCGCCGTTGTGTGACACTTGTTGATGAAGAATAATTTGATTCTTAAAACCTGATAATATTCTGAGAACTTACTCTGAATTGTAGCTGAAACAAAGGAGTGTCTACATTCCACCATCTTCACAAGTCCAGGTCAATCCTAAATCCTCGCAGAGGGTTTACCTGGACATTTTTGGTGATTCGAAAGAGTTCTTGAGTCGACGCCTCTATTATACATCTCGTACATTTCATCCCTCGCGCTTATTTTGAATTTGCATGTCGGTATCCCCAGCCTGCGGTTTTTGCTTTGACTTTCGATGTCGATTTCCGCTGGACATCAAAGCAGTTTGGCCCGCACTGAAATCGAAACCAGTCACATCTTATAGCTCACAGCGGATTGGCCTAATCAACTAGCTTAGCGCGTTTACTGATTGGGTTGATTCAGGGAACACCTTGATCTATTTATATCCAGAACTCGTATGGGTAACTAACCAAGCCAGTGTATCGATCCCAACAGATCGATCGATGCACTGACTCGCGAGGATGACATTCCACATGTAGGCCTACATTATTGAGATTTTTGACTGATGGCATGGATGGAACCTTTCACAATAATTTTTTTTTTTTTTAGATTTAAGCCCTGGACATGCCACTGGGCATTTATTTGACATTCGATTACATTTCACATGCCTTGTTCAGCCCCGTGATCTGGAACCAAACAGACACTATCACTAGATGAAATAAGGAGATCATGATATACATTTCAGGTTTTACCGATGACAAATGACTTGAACAGAAGACAATTAGACAGAAAGAAAATCAATAAATATATCAATAAATAATAAATTACATAGAAAATTTACTTGTCTTTGCAAGGGGGACATCAGACACACTGACAACACAGACCATTCATTCAAATTTCGCCTTCCATTGGGGAGGCAGAAATATTCCTCAAAACAGTATACATATTCTCTTTCATGATCTAATTTCCGTTTGTCAAACTATTGCTCCATAGAGAAGTTACTGATATAAACAATCCTGTTCTAGATTATGATATACTGGATTATTATCATGCTCATGCCACTAACATGAACTCCAAGCCAACCAGTGGTCAAGATCGATCATCGTTCTTCAGAATTCATATTATTGATCACTCATAGATTGGATTAAGTTCTCATAGTACTCAGTTCTCATTTCATACTTTCGCAAATTCTTGTAACATGGTCAGGTTCCAGTTGCATTAAGTACACGTATGAAAGGTGCGAACTGGTATGATGGATTTCATCTTGTGTATGACGAACGAATGAAATATAATGAAGGCCATAAATATTTTCAATGAAGTGAGTTTTGATATCAAATATGTATACCATTGATTCCAACTTGCAGGTCATGGATTCAGCACTTCTGCTATCAGATGCAACAGGACTGTTACACAGTGTTACAACCCCCCTCCCCCCTCCACACACACACACATTGGATATCAGCTGATTCCTCAGGAAATAAACATTACGCATGTAATGACCACCGGCAGAGTGATACATGTGTCCATCGGTCAGACATTTTCAAGGATGCCCAGTTCTAACCTAAAACAACCATGCCGGACTTCATTCCTTCTCTAACTTTTACAAAACCTGCAGCTTCCAATAGCTCCTGGATCTAGACCACATAAATGAAGAGATCTAGTTTATCGGTGCTATGGCAAAAATATCATGTAGAATGGGATTGTGTGGATAATATCAGATTCATGAAAGTTGAAGTCCTGCAGCATGCTCCACAAATATCATCAAAGGTCATAAAACTTTCTGGTCTGCACCAGTGTAGATCTATACTTGTTTTTTTTTTTGACGAAATTATCTCCCTTGACCAGGTGATGACTTGAATGTGTCTGAAATGATTTAGCTTCTAGAAACAAAGACTTCATTTCCTGAGTAGAGGTAAAAACCGAACATGTTTTGATTACTTTATTCAAATTTCAAATCCACTTCTGGTATATGTACATGTATAAAATACACACAGACTGAACTGCATACAGAATAACACAAAGAACAGGTATATGTATCTCATTACATTCTTAACCAAAGATCAATATCTGGGTGATATTACAACAATACCATAATGTTATAAATATATTGTTATGATTGACAACTTTAGCTGCTGAAGATATTTCTAATTTGAGGGTAATGGGCAGTCATACTAAATTTATTTTCATAACTTCATTTATTTTCACAATAAGCAACATAATCGAGATTAGCAAGTGAAGTTTTACAACATAATATAATACGCATCATGGGTCTCCTTCAGTTTAGTGTAGACATATATACCCTTGAATATCTGTTACCATGATTCAGTCATAATATTGTCTGTATTATATTGATGTCGACAAGGAATATACATAATTATTTGATAGTATTATTAATTGCATGTTGTTAGAATAGGTTAACCAGAAGACTATTCTGTGAAGTCATGTGACGCAGTCAGTATGTCGGCACCTCTTCCCACTTCTCTTATATGTGTTGTAATGAATAACATGAACTTTTTATTCGCTGGAATCCAGCCATTTGTTCCATATGGGCAATATTCTCATCAGCCATCACCAGTCAATATGAATGTGATACATATACAAGTCCATGGTAATTGATACATTATGGTGAAGATGACCTGTAACACCAGGATACAAAATTATTCCGAGCTCACTGAATCATCATCACATTATGCTGAGACAGATCAGAACGGAGTGTCGGTAAAATCAGATGTGTTTTGTAGAGGATTCTGTCAATGAGGATGCTATACTGTACACATACAAAATATGAAGTGTTGATGTGTAGGGCCTGTAGCACAAATTTACAAGTTGGTAAAACTAGGCACACAGGGTCTCATTTCTGCCGCTAACGCGTTGATTTGGGTGGGGGCGTCCTCTCAGAGGGAGGTGTGGGTGGGAAGGGGCCTAATGTCTCAAACAGTATTCCAGGTTTTCCATCAATATACTGGAAAGAATATTCTGATTGGTCGACTGGTAGAGTGTGCCGGTGCTAGGGGCCGTGTGGTCATATCATTCAAGTTGCCACATGAACAGGTACAATAAAAGCGTACCTGAGATACAACACATACCACGAATCGTTAGATTCTTAGTATGTGCTTTAGAATAGGTTAACCAGAAGACTATTCTGTGAAGTCATGTGACGCAGTCAGTATGTCGGGACCTCTTCCCACTTCCCTTATATGTGTTGTAATTTTTTCGTGTATATGGCGAGATTCTGCTGGTGGACATTTCGTCCCCGAGGCCCGCCCCCTGTACAGACCTTTTGGTCTTTGATATATGTTGGCATTTGTGGAAAGTTGATGCTGGGTCGACATCGGGCATTACAGACTAGTCTTTTGCTTTAAATGCCGTCATTTACATCTGACGACGATACAGCTCACCAATCTCCAATGTACGAGTTGTCACAGCGAAACATCTCACCAATTACCAGTATACGAGCTGTCAGAGCATTTCCATCATAACTCTCTAGATTTGTATCTAATACCGCTTATGCCGGTGCTAGGGGCCGTGTGGTCATATCATCCAAGTTGCCACATGAACAGGTACAATAAAAGCGTACCTGAGATACAACACATACCACGAATCGTTAGATTCTTGGTATGTGCTTTAGAATAGGTTAACCAGAAGACTATTCTGTGAAATCATGTGACGCAGTCAGTATGTCGGCACCTCTTCCCACTTCCCTTATATGTGTTGTAATTGTATCAAGTTAGTTTGCTGTCACCAGTGACGTAAGGTGTCACGACCCTCATAAGAATACCATATACATGAAAAGAGCCTTCCCATAGACCGAAATCAATAGCCTACCCATATGCTGTAGGTAACAGATCGTCTCATAGACTTCTGGCTCTTCTCATAGTATCACCATGGTAACGTCTATCTCTTTTAGAAGGCGCTCGTTACATGGGTTCGCCTCTATTCACCAAATACTCATGGTAAGTCGAGTTGGTAAGGTGGGTTATTCACTTCCAACCCCGACAGAAGATACACCAGCAAAGCATTACAGAGAGTCTTAATTTCAAAGGTTACACTAAGTAGATAAATGAAACAACTACTGAAAGATGGAGTCAACACCAAATTTTCAGTTTCAAAGAATAGTAATTATATTCTTATTTCCAAAGTGCTCTTATATATACATGTATTTTACAGATTCATCTATGTACAACTCGCAGGGTTAATTCATCAAAGCGTAAACCGATTTAATATGGTGCAGCACCCGATAAAGTAGATATTTCGTACAGTGGCTGAACTCGTCTATGATAGAATTTAGCCCTCTCCTAAATAAATCATACACTGCTTGTATCAAAAAGTCTGTATTAATTATTATACCAAAAGAAAAAAGAATAACTACAGGTTTTGAAATACTAACATTCCTTCAAGGACACTCGAACCATGATTTCCTCTATCGAGGTAGAATATCAAATGTATTCCCAGTATCACTTAAGCCAGTTCTCCTGAATCACTAAAGTGACCAACCTGCAGTACTGAACAACTGGTTTTTGATACCCTAAAGAAATGTAACCGTTCCCGCCGTCTAAGGATAGCACTACCTAGTCCACGATCCACCTGCAGCTCATGACAGGTAACTCTTACTCTATCCTGCAGTGCCGTCTAAGCAATCCTGGCATCTCCTTCTGGTCGGGCTACACAATCATGGGATACATCTCTCAGTATTGCACAACATCGATAGTAGATTTACAAGACAAAACCTGGTTCACCTGCAGTACTTAAGGTACCTGTACTGCAGTTTCATCTCCGGAAACAGGCATATCTTGGTTCGAATATCCTTTAAAGGATATTAACTATTCAAATTGAAATATAACTATACCAAAGTAAACTAATGCGGATTTTATTATTCTGTTGGTTTCGTAATATTTAAAATGAAGTATCCTTAAGGATATTTATCAATATAACAGCTTCTAATTTGATGAAATAGACAAGTATCCTGCAGGATAGTACCACTTAAGTATCTTTAAGGATATGTGACATTCCTACGTATCTACTATCCCTAACGATATATGGTATCCTGACTTCTTAAGTATCCTTAAGGATATGTGGTATCCTGACTTCTTGAGTATCCTTAAGGATATATGACCCGACATTTTTGGTATCATTAAGGGTATATAACCAGACTTCTTTTGTATCCTTAAGGATAAATGACCTGACATCTATAGTATCCTGAAGGATATATATCCTGACATCTATATCTTGAAGGATATATGACCTGACATCTATGGTATCCTGAAGGATATATGACTTGACATCTATGGTATCCTGAAGCATACGTCCCGACATCTATAGTATCCTGAAGGATATATGACCTGACATCTATAGTATGCATAAGGATATATATCCTGACATCTACAGTGTCCTGAAGGATATATGGCCGGACATCTATGGTATCCTGAAGGATATTGGACCCGACATCTTCAATATCCATGAGGATAAACCTGACATCTATAGTATCCTGAAGGAGATATATCCTGACATCTATGGTACCCTGAAAGATATATGACTTGACATCTATGGTATCCTGAAGGATATGTCCTGACATCTATAGTATCCTGAAGGATATATGACCTGACATCTATAGTATCCTGAACGATATATATCCTGACATCTACAGTATTCTGAAGGATATATGGCCTGACATCTATGGTATCCTGAAGGATACTGGACCCGACATCTTCGATATCCTCAAGGATATATATCCTGACATCTACAGTGTCCTGAAGGATATATGGCCGGACATCTATGGCATCCTGAAGGATATTGGACCCGACATCTTCGATATCCATGATGATAAACCTGACATCTATAGTATCCTGAAGGAGATATATCCTGACATATATGGTACCCTGAAGGATATATGAATTGACATCTATGGTATCTTGAAGGATATGTCCTGACATCTATAGTATCCTGAAGGATGTATATATCCTGACATCTATGGTATCCTGAAGGTTATATATCCTAACATCTATGGTATCCTGAAGGATATATGTCTTGACATCTATGGTATCCTGAAGGATATGTCCTGATATCTATGCTGTATCCTGAAGGATATATATATCCTGACATCTATGGTATCCTTCCATTCACCACTGTAGGATACCTCAACATGAAGGATATTCACTTTGGTAAAACACCATCCTGAAGGATACCACATGTCAGCTATTTTCGTTATAAGATGTAGGATGACATATATATATATATATTTGTATGTCTGTCATCTCTTGCCGTGGCAAGTTGATCATACCTCGTCAAGAACAAGGGGCAGAATGCACAGATCTTACCTTACATAAACTTCATATAGGCCGCCAGATGATTTAGAGATCACATGACTTATGTACCGTGATTTCGTTGGCAGAGCCAATCAGAATTCAAATACTGGCGTTTGACAGCTTTACAAGGCCATATTTTAGTAAATACTCAAAATACGAATAATCTCTAATTTTAGAAAAATAATTAGTATGGAAACATAAGTTACATAATCCCCAACATTTATTGATATAAATATAGGAACGCGCAAATGCGTAATTTGAATCCCAAATACTAATCGAGCGCACAGAGCTAGTTCCAACGAAGTGTCCGTGGACGGAACAATGTGACAAAACTACACGTCTAAGAAAGAAATAAAGGAAAACCACACTTCCTCACCGACATTTCCAGGTAAAGTGCGACCTCCGCTTCCACAATACATATTCATTTAAGACGTAAAATTATTACATCGATCGATCATAACCAGACAAAAGGAAAACTGGCACCGCGGTAACACCACTAATGTTAACTCGTCCGAAACGGACATAACATCTAACGTATTTGACAAATTCAATGTATCGAAATTTCGTCGCACTACTCTATTCCATACTCCAATATTTCAAGCACGTGAAATCAAACAAAAATAATTTGCGGGGAATGTGACTTCCACATCCCTAGCTGGACATGCTAGTGGGGAACCCTCAATCTCAGGTTCATTACCATTGGTGAAGTTAACGTCCAACAAATGCAAAATTGAGCTTGGCATCCGGCCCTATGTTATTCAGTGATGTATTCCCCTACGGACCCTGTTGCCTCGACGGAGGTCTTTGCGCTCATCCAGCGCTTGTTTTGTACTGAAGTTAACTTGACATTGCGGGTTTATAGATTTGCCCTTCGTAGCCCACAATTTATGTAATGTTGATGTCAATAGAATAAGTTTGGTATCCATGAGTTCCATGAGTATCATATGACCGCAACCGGAGGAAAATGGGCAATATTGTGAAAAAAAAATTGCGAAGCCCCCTTATGGCGCCATTCAGAATTCGCTCAAAATATCAAAAGTTATAACAGAAGAAATCGTCTGGTTATGGTTATGGCAATGCTCTAATTTCCCATAATATCCCTCTGTTTGAACGTGATTGATGCACCGGCATCTACGGTTTATTAAGGGGAGACAGCCATGCAGCCCATGGGTATAGCCATATGCGACAATAAGGGACAAGTTAGCTTCGCATTCGACCAGGTTCGACTGAGACACTGATAGAATGGATCCCACAGAACGGCAGCATAAAATCCGATTGAAATTATAGATTACGACGTAGCATACGTGTTGTGAAATTATGATATAATTTTGTAGACGTCGTACATATTGTATTTAGTTTCTTATAGTACTTTCCTATATGGAACGAAAATGAGTTAATTTCACCGCGATATTAGTTACTCATTAACATAGCGTATCTGACCATCATGTAGAGGTCATTTGATCTGACCAGCATGTTAGAGTTCATGTTTCTGTATACATTCGCGTTTACAATCATACTAACGAGCTAAAGAATAACCATCTGTTAACGCGTCGTCAACTTGAAATGGTTGAGAGTTGAAATTTGTGTTCTCTTGCGTTAGCGGGATACCTCCCATTTTGTAAATAGTCTTCTAACATCTAAGACGGTAATTTAACATCTTAACTCGGTAGCCATGGCCCTTGCTTTAAGACATAAACTTTCCCACACTAACCGTGTGTAAAATAACCATTGAGCACGCCTATGAAAACATAATTTCTATTCTATTGCACTACCCAAATTGATTATCAACAAACATTATAATGAAAAGTTGAAAACATATTTTAAACTTTGACAACCTTTCTCTCCTTGCTTGAAAAAACTCGTCAGCTGATGCTCCCGTCTCGATTGGATCGTGCCAATGTCAGTGGACGAGTTTATGTGGTTTCTCGAATGGAGTGATAGCTGTGTGGAAATTACGTGGATATATGTCTATTTGTGTCGCTTTGTTAATCAATTACACGACGGATACAACAGTTAAACTTGAGAAAGAAATTTCATCTTGTAATTTGTTTGTTTGTTTTTATTCGATTGTTACTTGTATGAAAACACACGTCCCTTTCTGCAGCCGACTTGTGAAATGGAATCTCTCAATGAACACCTGCACTTGGCGGGGGTTGATTTCACATAACCGTGCTAAAACTTTCAATAAATGCACGGTTAGCTCGATGTTATTGACACAAGTTTTATAGAATTACCATCTTGACTCGAAAGTTAGTTACCATCTTGACTCGGGGGTGCTTTACTTTCTCCCTTTTCCAACTTCCATAGAACGAACGAGTCATCTTCCTCAAGCTTTGTTAAGAGACAATCATGGAAAATCGGACGACATTTACCGCTACGAACATCGACAGAGGCAGCCAAACAGTCCGGATTTTCGACACATGCTCTGGCACATTCTCCATAACGAAGATAGTCAACCTGTGTGACAAGAGGCGCCGAGTTTGGTAGAATGCCTTGGAATTTCAAGACACGGCAAGATGTATCTAAAATAAAGCAATTAATAATGAGAAAAATAGAAAATAATTCGATTATCACGACATCCATTTATTTGTACATTTACTTCAGATCATATCAGGCATACCTGATATGCCGCATATGAGTATTTTTCTCGTAAAATTTTGTGTTTTCCAAAATTTTTAAAGAACTGAAAAGGTATTTTCGCGTAATAATTTTCAAGATTTTGCTAACAGGGCGACAACACCAGTTAACGGAAAATTAAGATATAAGGTACCATCTGAATCATAATACTTACTATTATAATCGGCTCTTCTGTGTGGCTCTATATGAAAGATAAACATAATGTATATTGTACATTTGCCCTTGAAGATAGACATGTACGTTAAGGATACTGAGCCCCACTGGGGGCAATTTTTCCCAAAAGTACTAGCCCCTGCTACAATGGACCAATTACACAATGATATAACGTCACGAGTTCGTGGTCAAGAAAAACGGTGAGAGGGCGACGATCCAAGGATTGACATTCACAATCGGCGTATCAGAGATTTGGATTTATTAATAAAGACAACATTCAGAGAAGAAATGGACATATATAGCTTTAACGCTATAGATGTTATCCGAAACTGTACTATATTCCATTTTGTCGCACTCGTAACCAAACGTATTTATGCTACTCGTATAACACTTTTTGTATATTGTTCATATACTATAGAGAGATGACGGCAAAAGCGAAAGGTGAAGACGACCAAAAGTCTTAGCTTCTTATATCCGCCATTATATACTTTTGTCAGTTATAATAAAATACTTTCGTTCATTAGTTAGTTCAATTGCAAAACGATGGAATTCGCCGACGCTCGAATGTCCGCAATAGGCAACGATTTGGAATAGATGATGATGGTTGGAGCGACCGAAGAAAGATTTGAGTAACTGTTGAACTAGCATGTGGAACTTTTTGTGAGGACTATTTGATGCTGCCATCTTGCAGCATAATCATTTTATCACCGTAAGTGATGCCCTTTCAGGACTGTATGATTCTAGTATTAGGGAAAATTATGATTATCGGCTGATGCGAACATTTTCTTATATTTTTATGATCTAAGCGACAATGTTGTTTTATTATTATTTTTATTCCATACGCATTGTTCTTTGTACCTTTTGTAAGTACAACAGACAATTTTCCATACAATTATTTGAAGGATCCATGATGTCCAAGGGAAGCTACACAGGTTTGCTCATTTGGAAATACTTCTGACTCGATGTTTGTACCATCCAGTTCTTTCGTACCAGGAAAACGATAGATAGACGCCGTCTGTATGTCAAAGCAAGCGTCAGACCCAACTTTCAATATTCAGCAGTCATCCATAAAATAATTTCCTCAATAATCAAAAGACCTATTTCGTATGATAGTTAGCGCCAATTCCAAATGTGTATGGAATAAAAATAATAAAAACACCAGATGGTTTCCCACCAGAGAATAGCGGAAAACTGTTTCTGATGATACCAACAAGACACGGTGTTCTTATGTAACTGACTTACTAATCACTGACCATTATTCTTTATTCAAATGCATTTCCATGTCGTTTTCCAGAGTATGGTTTTCAGACACGCTTTGGTTGTGACTGGTCATTTGAACACAATGGATATGTGAAACACATGATATTCAGATGGGCCTACCCCAGATTAAACGGAATTAGGCGCAAGTTACGAAACGTACTGCCAGAGATCTTTCACACGATCGTAGTTTATCGTCAGTGTTGAACACAGAGACGTTAGAGTGTACAGGAAGCACAAGATCATAAATCTCGATCCTTTCAAATTTCAGAAGAAACCCGGATTAAGGGCGATATAGAAATTTTTGGAATTAGTAGCGTAAAACTGGTCTTTACGTTGCGGCATTAATCTAATGCCTTCTACAGAGCTCTGTATTTAATGCTTACGTTGCGGCATTAATCTAATGCCTTCTACAGAGCTCTGCACAAGGCATTAGATTAATGCCGCAACGTAAGCATTAAATATACTATTTCCAGAGACCAGTTTTACGTTCCTAATTTCAATTACATATCCTGGATGAATGAGAATCTACATTCTTACATAGAAATTCTTGTTGAACACACTATGGAGAAAATTCGCACAAAATAAAAACAAAACAAATTGTCGCGAACAAACTTTCGCGACTACCCTAAGACTCAAGAATAGTTAAATATTTCATGCGCATAATGGGCATGTCATTCTCTTGTATGGTGACATTTGCCTTCTGCACAAATCATTGTGATTGTAGTTTTGTGACTTGTATACATGGTGAGGAATGAAGCGCTTGGTCGGCGTCGGGCATCACAGATATTTGTTTTGAATATGAACTCGCATTCAATAAATATATATAAATCGTTTGGGTCGTTTTTAACTATCTGGCGGTCACATTACTCTCGATCCTTGATTGTGTAAAAAAATTTGTGTAAAAACGAAAAATAATCAATTCAATGAAAAGTTTGGAGGTTTTCGAAAAATAAACGTTCGAGAATGGAGACCCATTCTTGATAATGACTTGTTGGTTCATTGTTCTGGTGGGAAATTTAAGCCGTACGACGTCGGGTATTACAGGTTATATAATATTAGTTTTTTTGTGTATTCTTGCATTTACCAGGTTTACCCCATGATGAGGCGTTTTCTCCATCAGACGCCCACGATGCTCATCCATTAACACCAAATGAGTTGTTTGGGCTACTCTATCATCACAGCTCCCGAGCTAGCGTATCTAATTCCGCTTAAGCCGGTGCTAGGGGCCGTGTGGATACTGCATAGTCTCGACATGAACAGCTGCAATGAAAGCGCGGCTGACATAGTAAGGCTACGTCCGAGAATCCACCGTATTCTCGAGTCTGAATGTTAGGTGCTGGAGGATGCTTTCCTGTAGAGTTATATGTTGCTTTTCCCCCAAAAAATTGAATTTTTCTCACCAAAACTATATGCAGGTTGGTGCATTTCCACAGCACGCGTTATGATAGCAACACTCTCGCCATTTCAGTCATTCAACGAAAGGGATTCCCCTCAACGTAGCGGGGCTAACGATTTCTATCCCCTCTGGTTGGTCAACAGATCAGCGACAACGCTTTGAAATAGCCCTGGTTCTAATTTTCTCGCGCGTCAGAAATGTGGTTCTGATGTCGCTGCGACTGACTTGTGCTGTGAGTACTGCACCATTGAATAACATGACGGCTATATTTCGGAGGTGGTTGTCGCTGCGAAAACCCGGGGCTAGGGGCAGTATGAACCCATGTACTTCAAGATCCTCATGGTACTCATATGAACAGTCACAATCAAAGCGTGACTGAGATGCATCATTCTTTAGATGACGACCGTTTACAACGAATATTATGGATTAAGAATACTAATCAGCGATACGGATTTGATATTTTCGGAACATCATGATGTCTTGCCGGCATCATTGAAAACTGTTGACCGCTTCTCTCTTGCAGGAAACAAGCCTATGTTCATGAATACTATGATTGTCTTTTCGAATTTGGTGCTAATACTGTTATATGGAATATGGAATAAATCTTTGGATTATGGACGCGGATATTCTCTAATGGACGACGGCTGAATTATGAATGACGGACCAGACGTTTGTAATCCTGTTGATTCGCTTGGGGTCTCGTGTGAGGTACCGTTGCTGGATTCCCCTTCAAGCATCACTATGATTCCCCTTTTTCTCTCAGTGTACTTACCGTCTGGTTAGCGATCAGGTCGTCAATGACACTGACACTCACAATTGTTGTCGCCCATCCGGTACGAAACTCGCAGTCTTCATACAGGACAAATGATAGGAGTCGGGTATCTATGATATCCACATACCCAAAGCCGTTTAAGACTACTACTTAAACGAATAACTTGTACCCCAAATGAAACAAAAGTGCGTTGAGCCATTTCGCGCTTATATAGATTTCGAATAGGACGCACTGCAGGTGCGGGTCCTATATACCTACCATTGGTGATCGGTATGTTTTCCTATTCTGTACATAAAGGGTATTAGTTTCTATAATCATTCGACTTTCTACCCCTCACCTGTGACCTGTGACCTGTGACCCTGGCCTCATGACATCTTGATCCTTGTATAATTAGTCATGTGTAGAAGGGCTTACTACACACAAAAACTAGCATGTCTCAGGGTGCAGACATTACAAATGTCCCGCCCTCACTGGACAGGTTCGGCTTCTGGGATATGTAGAGCCCATTTTCAACACTAAAGCAGTCTCATTCATTTTCGTGAAGTCGGCGTTGCCATTTTCATGGGTTCATTTTCATGTATTTCCAGATAAGGTATGTGTGAAAGTAGCATTTACATTATAGTCGTCTTGCAATCGTGAACAGAATGGACCCACCGGATCTTGTCCAGAAAGTGAGGTATTATGGGGGATTCTGCTGGGAGAATAGCAATAATGATGTTACATATATATTCGAAAAACGTATATGTTCAGGGTCTTAAGACAACAATCCTGGTTACTCTGGATTTGATACTTGAATACAATGTATTTTTCTTTGTTTTACAAATCATCCAGATTTCCAAAAGATGTTCGTTGTGTCTAGTATTCGGCCACTGTAAGGTATGGTTAGAGTACCAAACGTTAAATATCTGCTGTAAAAGAAATCTCTCGATTAACAAAAGTACATCAGTTTGTTGTATATTCTGAATAATTTCAAGGCATTTTAAAAGGGCCTTAAAATAGTGTATTCGTACAAAATCAAAATCACTGATTCACTATAATACTTATCATCTGAAAGATACTAACTAGACACCCGACTACGTACGCACCAATTTAGAAAAACGTAGAGAAAGACAAACACGTCAAGCACAATCAACCGTTTACATTATTCGCAGCAGGTACCCCTGTAGTTGAACGTCAATCTATAGGTAAACCAAGATGGTATATCAATGAAATACCATCTAGTGGAAACGCTATGAACAATTCGTGTGAGCTGTTTGCTAGTATTCAATTGGATCTCATAATGATCCAATTACGGCAATTCTGGTTATTCAATTTGTCAAAGTCATTGATTGCCGTTTACGATCTTTTCTCGAGATGACCTTTTGGTATTTCCAACCGCCCGACAAAAAATATAATATTAGACGAAATATTTGCGAAAGAACGTTTACCACGAACCATGATACCTTATTTGGATACTGTTTCGTTATAGTGTTTAATATATTGGTCCAGGTGTCTTTGATCACAACGGGCGTTGTTTCTCTCAGACAGTCACCTAATTGGCTAACAGAAGCAGTTTGAAATTCGCACGGGATGGATATACCGTTGATATGAGATATAATATTCCGCGATATTATATCTGAATTTAGTGAGTTTGGTTGGAGCTATGGAAAGCGTAATTTTTGAAACGACACCAGGTCCTTTTCCGTCAGCCTGCGATCTCAATGCACAGTTGTATTATCCCAGAAGGATGACGACGCCACGCCTGGACAATTTTTCTTCCTGGACAATTTTTCTCTCCCCAGCTTTCAAAAGGTATTCTGCCATACAACTTGAATGTACATTTTATGCCTTATAGGACGGAATTCTCCATGATACCTATTTGGATCAGGGTATCGGTTCTATTTCAAATGAACAAATGAATGCATATGTTCAATAGATAAAGGCCTCTCTGAATCAAGTGAAGTGAAGAACCGGTTCTCGAGCTACACGAAGATGACGTTTCAGTCTTCACGAATGAACCTGATATCTACAATTGAAAATCTTCCCTATAAATGCCTCAAAATAGTGCAATAGAAAAGAAAGAAATTTTTTATCAGACATAAATTCATTTTAATGCAACTGAAGATCGCATTTTTTTCGAGGCTGATATGTCAGTATGTATACTGCAAGAAAAATGTCATATGGGAAGTTGGCGGAATAAAATTACCGTCACACACCTTTGGTGCATTTGATAGCATTTTCAGTAAATCTATTCCCTGGCCTTGACGAAATAAAAAAAAATATCAGAAACTAGCGTAGCATTTGAGAATTGTTTTGGAACGAGAAGTTCAAACAAGTATAGGTCGCCCAACGGAATACTGATTGACCGATGCAATCTGCCGACACAATCTACTTATCTGCGGAAAGTGCTTTCAAAATGGATAACCAACTGAACAAGGAGCTGTCTGAAATGATTGCCATCTGACAGCGGTATGAGGAGCTTGTCTGTCTCATTGCCAGACACGGCGGAATGATTTAAATATTGGAGAGGTCCAAAATGGGGTTTGGTCCGGGAGGGGATGTGCCCTTTCCGCATAGCAGTGTCCAGAGAGGGCTGTCCCAGAAAAAAAATGTAACAATTTAGACAACATTTAACGCACTTAAGGTCATTTCCGAGGGCTATTAGTGGTATAATTCCCAGCGATTTTTATCCTATGATTAACTCTTCCGAAACGCAAAAAAACAATGGAATTAACAAAGCTGTACTTTGGTGCAGAGTACAACCGAATTCAAATCGTCCCGTATATATGTCTTATTTCAATTTTCAGTAGATAAATACTTAGCCATTCCTGTGTATAACCACCAAATGTGTTCCGTTGCTATTTCTATAACACCCTAGCAAGAGACAGGTCGTCATGAAGGTAAAATGGATAACCGAAATTATTGTGGAAGCCAAAATGATCCTCGCCTTCCCCTCTCTCTCTCTCTCTCTCTGAATATTGAGGACAGCCACCACCCCCTTACCCTCGCGGTCCCGCCTCTCCTGAGTAGACCTACAGGAGAGAAAAAAGTTAACCGGTCTAGTATCTTACCACCCAAAACTTGAATCTCGGTCCAGCCGTTGTTAGCATGGGTATGAACCGCAGTAACCGTCAACTTCATCCAGCTGGATACAACCGGACTTAGGTCGAAGTGTTCCCAATTGTACCCATTGCGACCGGTATAGGGTAGTGTTACCTTGTAGAAAAAATGTGGATACATGAGGAAAGTGTGGTCCCTATATGAACAATCCAATTGTACAAATTACCGGTAGGACTATTATAGACCTCAGCTGAAATACTTCCAGCTTCATGCACACACACGGACACCCGAGGTTTATTTTCCGTATCACGGTATATTTTCGACAAAGTAAGACTTTTCGCAAACTAACATATATATCCAAAAGCTATAGTCGGTATAATGACGGACTAGACGCTTTAATTCTCCCTGCGGATAATCGCTTTTTTATGTGTGGCGCAGCGATGGATATATATCAATCTACACTGGATTTGAAGGAATCCAGAGTGACGTAATATAGCCTCGGCTGTGTTTTTGTATGAGGCGCCGTTTGTGACAATATTGTCAACGACAAATATATAGAGTTAAAAGCAAAAAATAAAGTCGCCGTTTGTGACAATATTGTCAACGACAAATATATAGAGTTGAAACCAAAATATAAAGTCGCCGTTTGTGAAAATATTGTCAAACACATATATAGTTAAAACCTTTGTAAATATATATAAAACGAAATAAATAGGGCCTATATATAAAGTTATTATTTTTTTTTTTTTATAAATATTTTTTTAACATAAATAACGGTAGAAAGTTAAGACGTTAAATGTAACGTAAATATAAAGTACACGAACAAACTTAAAATTATAGAGTAGAATGTGTAGAGCGCGCGAGTGATACTGGTTAATCAAAACTGTAACTGGGTTCTGAAGCGAAACGATGACAGCGGTGAAAGCCACTCGCATGTCACAGATGTGGCGAATCAAACAATAAGATCACGTACCTGAACATATATCAGTTCACTGCCATAGTGATTTAGTAAAGGCCTATTCCAATTTTCAACAATTACTGTTGTCATTTACAATCGTACTTCAGAGTTATCACATCAATTAGTCGCGAGATGCACGTCGACATCTTCAAGGAGTGTTTGAGTTTACCGGGTCTCGCGCTTCGCCATCTCTTCCAAGAGTGTCCTACCTACTTCTCGCTGATACAACAAAAAGATGAGGACATGTACGATTGTTTAAAACACAACATCGTCGGCGGACCTAGCCTTATTTTTCACCGCTACCATGAGAAGGATGTCACGACTCTTCCCGGTGGGAAACCCTGTGCCAAAATCATTGGATTCGACGCCAATTCCCTGTACCTGTGGTCGCTCGCCCAACCCATGCCCAGCGGGCATTATACGCGCTGGTGGGCAGACGGTCAACATTTCACACCTCAACGTACGCCGTACAAACATCTCGCCGACCAGTGGTTGGATTGGGAAGCCGATCGACGGGGAATTTATATACGCCATCAGACCAACGCCACATGCAGAGAAGCGCATAGGAGATCGTCGACTCCCCGTCGATGGGTTTGCCCTTGTACAAGGAACACCGACCGTATTTCAATTTTATGGGTGTTACTGGCACGGCCACCAATGTTTTTCAGCGCTAGACGCTTCAACGAACGACGTGGGAAATCAGCAGAAGAATTACGAGCAGAAGTGGTGGAGAATGGAGATTACGTCAAAGAGTTGGGGTACGATCTGATCGAACTATGGGAGTGTGAATTTCACACCATGTGCCAGACCCTCCCACACTTACGCGACTTCCTTAAAGCGCGCGAGTACCCGTTGAGTCGCCGACCACTCTTGACCCTGCCACAGCTTTTCGACGCCGTTCGTTCCGGGACCCTGTATGGATTTGTGGAATGCGACCTCCATGTTCCCGACCATCTCAAGCCCCTTTTTGTGCTGTGCATAATTAATACATCGTTATTGCGCATGTTTTATTTCAACTTCTGTTGATGTTTTTATGCAGCAAATAGCAACCAGCGACTTGGCCGGCGGAATCGTGGATTGAACATCAAAGGGACAGGCTATGATATTGGCTACAGGCTAGGATATCTTATGTCGATTTATAAGTAGATGTACTTATATCTAATTGATGTGATAACTCTGAAGTACGATTGTAAATGACAACAGTAATTGTTGAAAATTGGAATAGGCCTTTACTAAATCACTATGGCAGTGAACTGATATATGTTCAGGTACGTGATCTTACTGTTTGATTCGCCACATCTGTGACATGCGAGTGGCTTTCACCGCTGTCATCGTTTCGCTTCAGAACCCAGTTACAGTTTTGATTAACCAGTATCACTCGCGCGCTCTACACATTCTACTCTATAATTTTAAGTTTGTTCGTGTACTTTATAAAGTTCTAAATGTAACGTAAATATATATATTTACGTTACATTTAACGTCTTAACTCCCTATCGTTATTTATGTTAAAAAAATATTTATAAAAATAAAAAAAAATAACTTTATATATAGGCCCTATTTATTTCGTTTTATATATATTTACAAAGGTTTTAACTATATATGTGTTTGACAATATTTTCACAAACGGCGACTTTATATTTTGGTTTTAACTCTATATATTTGTCGTTGACAATATTGTCACAAACGGCGCCTCATATTTTTGGCTTTCTCGTATATATATTTTAGAAATGAATTTTAATATATCTAATACATGACGTCTTCAACCAAAAGTAATCCAATATTTGCATTTTCGCCAAATCTGTGTTTTATAACACCATGATCAGATCAAAATTATTTTGGTTGGAGATGACATATTTTTGATTCTTATTGAAATGCCTGATAAATAGTCCAGATACCAACTGCAGATGTCCATCAATACATTGTTTCTTCACATCAGACGGTGATAGTTCACAATATATCACTTGGATATCTTTTGTATGGAAACCAGTGTTTGTGCAGAATAGAAGAAATTGATTTTTGGATAAACACAAGAGCCAGGGGAATTCTTCTCGTGTAACGCCACACCAACTTTTCCGCTCGAGAAATGGGCGTTTGCCTGATTGGCCCTGTGGTGACGGAGACATTAGAAGAAACCTTGTACGCAGGTGAGGAATACTTCACAGGCGCAAGGATTGGATGAAGAATTGGCCCGGGCACACGGAAATAGGCGGATGGACAAGGTACTTAAATTATCCACTGCACACAATCTAGAAAATGGAACTCCCATGGCAGCGTCATTATTCCACTTCTGTTCATTGTATTCATAAACGGCCTAGCCGAAGTAATACATACATCGCATCACCCTGAGGTTGAACAACCGCTTTTTGCTCATGATGCATCTATCTGGAAAAACGACCATTCAATACAAACACTTACTTGTATAATACATGGGGGCATCAGACACCATTACGAAATGGGCGAATGAATGGGGATTTAAATTTTCGGCCACAAAGACAACTGGCGTTATATTCTCGAACATTCAACCTTCTGAAATATATTTGACCCTAGATGGAAAAATAATGGAATTCAAAAATAGCGTAAAATTCCTCGGAATGGTATTTGTCCGCAAACTAACATGGAAAGAGAGATGTAATAAAGATCTTAACCTTATGCGATATGTCTCTGGAACAAAACTGGGGAGCCAGAGAAGCTAGCCTACTTGAATTATACCAATCACTTATTCGCTCAAAAATAGACTATGGATGTCTTGCTTACCAATCAGCTTGTAAAATACAATTTAAGCGAATTGTTAGTGTACAATACTCGACCCTTAAAATAATCACCGGTGTGTTTAAAGCAACCTCGTTCTCAAGTCTATTAGTTGAAACCAACGTGAAACCCCTCAGCATTAGGCGAGAGGAGCAATCCCTAAAATTTGCTGGGAAATTCGGTCTATTGGACCGAAACACATATGTTACAAGCTGACAGACGACATATCTGGATGTGAATATGTTGAAGATAAATGGTCAACAGACTCTGCACCATTGAGTGGCTATGTTGTTATGAAACTCTTTAAGGAATATAATGTGGAAAATATAAAACTAGCGGACCTTCAAGATAAAAAGCTGACTCCCTGACAACTACGGCCCCCAACCGCAGATCTGTCACTCAATGGTATATGATGAGTAAGAAGAGCCCGCACTACATTAAATCTGTAACACTAGAATACCACTAGAATTCCTCGAAAATAAATAGCTAAATTATCTGAAGATCTACACAGACAGATCAAAAAACAGCAACAGCAACACTGGGTCAGCTTTCGTTATCTCCGAATTGCAAAATACTAGAGGATCAAGTTACCTGACAATATGTCTGCCTTCTCAAATGAGCTAATAGCCATTATTATACCTCACTGTGTATTCGTTTATTTTAATTGGTTGAGACACCATCACGTGATATTCCGCAATTCTCGATGTCTTATGAAAGAACAGCTCATCATTGTGTTGTCCCACGATCTAGCGCCGATATCACACGATCACGCGCTGACATCACACGGCAGAGGCAATGTCAGTAGTATACAGTACCCGAATTGAACAAATTGCTCCACACTGCGCATGCGTGTGACGTCATTAACCTGGGAAAAAGGGTATGTGCGCATGCGTGATGTGGAGCAACGTGGAGCAGAGGTCAGTGAGTGCAAGATGTGGGAGGTGGGAAAAAGATGGCCGCCATGTGGGAGGTGGGAAAAGATGGCCGCCATGTGGGAGGTGGGAAAAGATGGCCGCCATGTGGGAGGTGGGAAAAGATGGCCGCCGTGGGTGGTGGGTGGAACGAAAAAAAAAGTTCCGGCAAAAAAAAAAAAAAATGTATTCATCCGCGGTGATGCGGTTTGGCCGTGGTTTTGGCGGTAATTCGGTCTCGGGAAAAAGCTTCCGCGGAGAAAAAGTAGTCCCTAGATAAAATGGTCCGATTGGGTCGAGTGAGGTATCAAAGTGAAGCTTAGGTGAAGGGGCATCTAATGGGCTGGGTGTGGGGTTGAAATATCGGCATTCTGCGCATGCGCGGTGACCGAAGGGTATGAAAATAGCCTTTTTGGAGCTAGGGAGCCCCTAGTGTACCGATGGGGTCGAGTGAGGTATCGATGTGAAGCATTCGTGAAGGGGCATCTGATGGGCTGGGTGTGGGGTTGAAATATCGGCATTCTGCGCATGCGCGGTTACCGAAGGGTATGGAAATAGCGGTTTTGGAGCTAGGGGAGTCCCTAATGGGCCAATGGAGTCGTAGGAGGTATCAAAGTGAAGGTGAGGAAAAGGGCTATCTGATGGACTGGGCGTGGGGTTGAAATATCGGCATTCTACCATTGTATACAGGTGCCTTATACCATTGTATACAGGTGCCTTATACCATTGTATACAGGTGCCTTATACCATTGTATACAGCAGAAATTGTCTTTGTAACGTCTTATTGTGACATCATGGCATTATTGTTGTTTTGTGACACTGTGGAACTGTAAAAATTCCATGAATGGAAAAGAATGATAAAACCCATTAGTGCATAATATTGCTGAAATAATGCCAACAGAAAACTCAGAGTCAATTTAAATATTTATTTGTATTGAGCAAATTACAAGAATTTCGAAGAGAAAAGAGCCGAAATAATGTCTGTCTGTCCTGGAAATCAGCTGATCAGCAATAAATCGACATCTCCGTGACCTTCAAGGAGATTTTGACATTAGGTTTTACCCGCTTTTATCACAAATCATTATAAAGAAATTGTCACACCCGGTGAACTCCTGAAACCCACATCCTACCCTGCTAGTCTGGTGATAATAAAATTTAAAGATCACATGTCCAACACATACTCACATAATGAAAGCAAGAATCGAACTTGCGCACCCCTCGAGATGAAGGATACCGTCCATGTTTCATTTTTTGAGGTGTACTGAAATGCTCTCTCTAATTTATGCCCGGTATCTATTTTCACATCTAGGTTGAAGATTTATATCGACACTGCTACACACTTTTCGACATGTGTTTTCACTTTCGATGAAAGCACAAAACAGTCTAAAAAATTCACCTACGCTAATATTTTCTGGTGTTTTGTAGAATATAGATTCGCGTTCATTTCTATTTCGTCAAGAAAAAATGTTTTGTAGAATATAGATTCGCGTTCATTTCTATTTCGTCAAGAAAAAATTTTCATCTCGAAAATTGGCAGATCATGAGATTGAAATGTTCTCTCTCTCTCTCTCTCTCTCTCTCTTTCTCTCTCTCTCTCTCATTTTATGACATGCAAGTATAGTACTAAAGTGTAGCTTACCTGATAAAAGAAGTTTAGTCCAGATGTATACCTATATCCCATACTCCCGGACGTTTGATGCATATCTGGGGGGCTGTTTTTTTCCTAGGTGGGATATAACACACCATGCATTTGTATGCTAATCGAAATTCACAGATATTTCCACCTTTACGCACTAAACTATGAAGCTAATGATTTTGGTCAGCGGCACATAGATGTTCCCTGGTTTACCTGGTTTGGTGTCCACATCCCAGCGGTTTTCTGTTTTCTTGGCTTGTCACGCATTTTTTTCGAAATTCACAGATATTTCCATCGACATATCAGCTGAGCTAACGGCCTCAATTGCCTGTTAGCTCTCTTGTTGCTCACGGTGAGCAAACGTTTCAAGAAATTGATTTCAGTTCCCGCATAACGTCTCCTTCAAGTCCATTTTGAAGAGTCGAGCGTATGAATCGAGTCAAAATAACATGCAATTCATTTGCCTGTCCGGTAAAACTGGTGAGTTGTTGGTTTGCGTTCCGTTTCAAGAAATTGATTTCAGTTCCCGCATAACGTCTCCTTCAAGTCCATTTTGAAGAGTCGAGCGTATGAATCGAGTCAAAATAACATGCAATTCATTTGCCTGTCCGGTAAAACTGGTGAGTTGTTGGCTTGCGTTCGCCGCACACACACACACTGAGGATTTGGCCTCGCGAGACGAAATTAGTTTAACAAAAGTTTCAAGAAATTGATTTCAGTTCCCGCATAACGTCTTCTTCAAGTCCATTTTGAAGAGTCGAGCGTATGAATCGAGTCAAAATAACATGCAATTCATTTGCCTGTCCGGTAAAACTGGTGAGTTGTTGGCTTGCGTTCGCCGCACACACACACACTGAGGATTTGGCCTCGCGAGACGAAAATAGTTTAATATTTTTTTCTCCCGCCTCGCGGTTCAGCCAATGAACTATTAGAAAAGCATATGTGTTTGCATATTAATAAAACCACGGGCGCCTAAAAAATGAACACATTTCATTACACTGTAGCGAATTGTTGCGATTGCACGTGTCAGTCAGTACGTTTTCATATCCACCTCAAATTGACACGGAGAATTTCATTGCCAGTAAAATTGTAAGTTCATTGCGGAAAGAATTGATATTGCATAAATTCCTGCGGGGAATAGGAAGTACACATATATAAAGAATATTGTCTTCACGTAAAAGTTTGTACATTTCAAAAAAAAATTTTCAAAACAAAACAAAAAAATGTGAAGTAAAACCCGTCCTTCGGATGGGAAATCTTCATACGTCAAGTCAACAAAATTTTATTTTTAAGGTAGTGGGTCGAGTGAGGTATCATATTGAAGCTGACGTGAAATGCTTCACAATGATACCTCACTCGACCCGATTGGACCATTAGGGACGCCTCTAACCTCAAAAAAAGATTATTTTGAAGATAATTATCAACATCCGGTGAATGAAGATTTTTTATTTTAGAGGTAGTGGGTCGAGTGAGGTACCAAATTGAAGCTGACGTGAAATGCTTCACAATGATACCTCACTCGACCCGATTGCACCACTAGGGGCTGCCCTAACTCCAATAAAGGCTATTTTGAATTTTCTGCGCATGCGCGAAGTCCAAAGGCTATGAAAATAGCCTTTTGGGGGTTAGAGGCGTCCCTAATGGGCCAATCGGGTCGAGTGAGGTATTAAATTGAAGGTGACGTGAAGGAGCATCTGATAGACTGGGTGTGGGCTTGAATTAGGGTAATTCTGCGCATGCGCGAAGATGATATCAAAAATATGAATCTTCAAAAATAGCCTTTTTGGGGTTAGAGGCGTCCCTAATGGACCAATCGGGCCGAGTGAGGTATCAAATTGAAGGTGACGTGAAGGAGCATCTGATGGACTGGTGTGGGTTGAACTAACAGCATTCTGCGCATGCGCAATCTTCAAAATATCCTTTTTTGGGTTAGAGGCGCCCCTAGTGGTCCAATGGAGACGAGTGAGGTATCAATGTGAAGCAAATCGAGGGAGGTCTTATTTTGAAGCTCTCGTGGAGGAGCACTTGACTACACTAATGGTTCGTCCGTGTTCAATAGTCTGCGCATGCGCAGTCTGGCCGTAGTAGCGAAAGGGGACATTTTGGGTGCTATGTAGGGGTGTGTTTGGGTTAGAGATGATCTAATCACGGTTCGAATGGGTCGTGTGAGGTGTCAAAGTGAAGCTTGTGTGGGGTAGAGTCAGAATGGTGTGTTTTTGAATGCAAGTCGCGTCAATCTGCGCATGCGCAGTTGGTTGTATTAAGTAAAGTGGTCATTTTCGGGCAGTACATGAAGGTATTTGAGATCGACATGGGCTATTCACGGTTCGAATGCGTCCTGGAAGGTGTCATCTTGTAGTTCTCGGGGTGTACATTCCGATTTTGAGGGATGTTCGCGTCATCGGTGACGTCATCGGTACGAGAAGTAGCGAAAGTGGACATTTTCGGGTAGTACATGAAGGTATTTGGGGTCGAGATGGGCTATTCACGGTTCGAATGCGTCCTGGAAGGTGTCATCTTGTAGTTCTCGGCGTGTACATTCCGATTTGAGGGGTGTCCGCGTCATCTGTGACGTCATTGATGACGTCATCGGTACGAGTAGTAGCGAAAGTGGACATTTTGTGGGTGCGTGAGGGTGAGTTTGGTGTAGAGATGCACCATCCTTAGTCCGAATGCGTCGTGTGAGGTGTCAGTTTGTAGCTCTCGGGGTGTACATTCCGAATTGAGGCATGTCCGAAGCATCTATGACGTCATCGATGACGTCATCAGTAGGAGTATTAGCGAAAGTGAGCCTTTTGGGGCAGTGCAGGAAGGTATTTGGTGTAGAGATGGACCATCCGCGTTGCGAATGCGTCGTGTGGGTGTCATGTTGTAGCTCTCGGAGTATAGACCCTGATTTCAGGGATATTTACAGCATCTGTGACGTCATTGGTGACGTCATTAGTACAAGTTGTAGCGAAAGTGGGCATTTTTAGCAGTGAAGGATGTTATTTGGTGTAGAGATGGACCATCCGCTGTCCAAATGGACCGTGTGAGGTGTCATCTTGTAGCAACGCCCACCAACACCATTCTTAATGCTTCAACGCCCTGGTGAAATAGCTCAGAAGCTCTGATATTCAATGGAATTGTCACTAATTCTTCGAAATGCAGTGATGCCCGTCAACGCCCGTCGTTACACCTTAACACTCTAACATAACGCCATGATATAGACCAGAGAGAGAGAACAACAACAGCAACAACAACAAGGATGACACATGAGAGAACAACAACAACAAGAAGTTTTTTTCATATAGTTTATTTTCCCCAATGTTACATCATACCCACGCTGGGGGGAGCCGCGTTGGGTATATTTACAATTCAAGAAGATTCTTATCCAATCAGAGGCCACCATTTGCATGTTTCATATTCGTTCCCGTCCGTTAGATGTATTCTTGTCCAATCAGAAGTCTCCATTTCAGAAAGTGCCATCTGAACCGTTTATTCTAATCATCGTCGGGCAGGCCAGGATACCGTTGAGGCAACATATCCTCAGATAGTTGCTTGCGCATTCTGAGTATCTATCAGTGCATGGGTGAATACTTTCATCCGATGGAGGTGGTGGTCAGTTTAACCACGAAGAACGCAACATTGGTCATTATCTCCACTATCCACTTGGTGTTACAATTCAAGAAGACTTGTCCAATCAGATGCCACCATTTGCATCTGTCATATTCGTTCCTGTCCGTTAGATGTATTCTTGTCCAATCAGAAGTCTTCATTTCAGAAAGTTCCATCTTCGGCCATGTTCGCTTTGAACCGTTTATTCTAATCATCATCGGGCAGCCCAGAATACCGTTGAGGCAACATATCCTCAGATAGTTGCTTGTGCATTCTGAGTATCTATCAGTGCCTGGGTGAATACATTCAGCCGATGGGTTGGTTGGGCAGCTTGGTCACGAAGAACGTAACATTGGTTACCCTCTCCACTTTCCACTTGGTGTTGGGGCGTTGTTGTTGGGTCCATTCCAAGGGATCCACGTTGGCCAGGTTCTCCAGCATCGTCTCTAGCGACGCCCGGTTAATGATGGTAAACGGTTGGTCAAATACCCGGATGCTACTGCTCGGGTAAAAGTATCGGACTTGATCTGTCTCCTTATGCTGCAGCACATAACCAAACGCCAGATTTAATTTGAAGGACGTTGCTTGGTCATTGAAGATGGCTTCCACGTAGCTGCCTAGACGGGCGAGGTCGGTCAGTCGAAAATTGTAGATATCTTGAATAGGGCGATGACGGTAGAAACAGTGCCGTATCAGGGTCCAATGGCGCCGATAGATGTCACTCACTGGATGGGCGCCCTGTAAGAGATCGCTAGGAACATTTATGGGCTCGTCCAGAAAATGTTCGATGTTATCAGGCGTATGACCCGAAACCGTAACGGTGGGGTCCGGCTGGATATCCAGGCCCTCCTGGACCGTGGGTATAGGCAGGCTCTTCGTCATCGTATCACCAGTGGCGTTCGTCTCTCCGGGTTCATCTTCACTGGGGCTGACCTTCCGCGGCTCCTCTTTAGTGGAAAGTTGTCACCCAAACCGTAGAGACGGGGCATGCATCAAACGTTGGTGCTGTCTAAACCGACTGGGTCGTTTGAAGAGTCGACCACAATCATTACATAGTACCGTTGCACCCGCGTGAAGTACCCTCTCATGACGCAGTAAAGGATCCTCCCGATTGAATGACCGTGCGCAGGTTGTACAAGTATACCGAGCATCGTTGTGGGTGGAGGCCTCGTGGCGTCGTAAATTATTTAGACGAGTAAACAGCTTCGGGCAAGTTGTGCAAGTGAACATCTTGGTGGTTGACAGAGTGTCTGATGAAACGTCCAGGCCGCTTCCCTTTTATAGCACGCTAGCTGGTGATCTATTTTTAGCACACTCGGTTCAACTATCTCCAAGTCGAGGGCCGAGCCGTGACATCTTCGGTAACATCCGTGTATCTTCGGTCACCTCCGTACCGTCAACGATCAACATGTAGACATATAGAGTATGTACGGCATGTTATGGTATTCATCAGTGCAGGAGTGACGCATTCAGCCGATGGGAGTGGTCGGTCAGCTTGGTAACGAAAAACGTAACATTGGTCACACTCTCCACTATCCACTTGGTGTTGGGGCGTAGTTGTTGGGCCCATTCCAAGGGATCCACGGTGTCCAGTTTCTCCAGCATCGTCTCTAGCGACACTCGGTTAATGGTGGTAAACGGTTGGTCAAATACCCGGATGTTACTGTTCGGGTAAAAATATCGGACTTGGCCTGTCTCTTTATGCTGCAGCACATAACCAAACACCAGATTCAATTTGAAGGCCGTAGTTTGATCTTTGAAGATGGCTTCTACGTAGCTACGTAGACGGGTGAGGTCGGTCAGTCGGAAATTGTAGATATCTTGAATAGGGCGATGACGGTAGAAACAGTGCCGGATCATGGGCCAATGGCGCTGATAAATGTCACTCACTGGATGGTCTTCGTGTAACAGATCGCTGGGAACATTTATGGCTTCGTCCACGAAGTGTACTTTGCCCTCCACGTCGTACAAAATCTGGCCCAAGGTCTTGTCGTCGGAATTTGACTGTTGAATTAGGGCGACATCATCATCATCGGCCCTCGTGCGATGGGTGGAGTTCCCCCTGTTTCGATATTGATGCCTACGGGCTCTTCTATCTGCAAACGTGGCTGCGGAACAGGGTGTCGTGTGCGTTGGTGTCGCAGCAACTGACTGGTCAGTTTGAAAAGCCGACCACATTCTTCGCAAGGACGCTTGGGTACTTCATGGCGTGCACGTGTGTGGCGCTGTAAATGATCTGGGCGCTGAAACGACAGTGTACATATCGTACAGTTATACCGGGCGGTTCCTTCGTGCTTGGTAGCCTCATGGCGGCGCAAGTCATGCAGACGAGTGAATGATTTCGAGCACGTAGTACAAGTGAACATCTTGGTGGTTGACAGAGTGTCTGATGAAACGGCCAGACCGCTTCCCTTTTATAGCACGCTAGCTGATATCATGCTCGGGCACTTCCGTGT
>JAVTVY010003609.1:0-39832 GCA_036873755.1 Hanleya hanleyi
ATCCATGCAGTAGTTCCTGAGAAATCGCGGTAACAAGGTTTCATGGGGAAATCCAAGATGGCTGCCTGGTGGCCATATTGGATTTTCGAATCGGACTAGAAAGGGTTTCTTACACAACTAGATCATAAGGTGAACCTGTGTACCAAACTTGAGAAAGATCCATGCAGTACTTCCTGAGAAATCGCGCCTGGTGGCCATATTGGATTTTCGAATCGGACCAGAAAGGCTTTCTTGCACAACTAGATCATAAGGTGAACCTGTGTACCAAATTTGAGAAAGATCCATGCAGTACTTCCTGAGAAATCGCGGTAACAAGGTTTCATGGGGAAATCCAAGATGGCTGCCTGGTGGCCATATTGGATTTTCGAATCGGACCAGAAAAGGTTTCTTGCACAACTAGATCACAAGGGGAACCTGTGTACCAAATTTGAAAAAGATCCATACAGCAGTTCCTGAGAAATCGCGGTAACAAGAATTGTTTACGGACGGACTGACGACGGACGGACGACGGACGGACGGACGGACGGACGACGGACCACGGACGAAAAGTGATTTGAACAGCCCACCATCTGGCGATGGTGGGCTAAAAAAGACCACCCCTATCCCATCCAGGCATTACCCGTATACATTAACATTGGAAGTCAACCCAAGAGACTACTTTCTGTGCGCGGAAGCTTTTTCCCGCGACCGCATCACCGCGGAGGAATACATTCCCAGGGGTCACCTCCGGTTACGTGACCTTTGCCGGAACTATAGTGAACTTGACCTCTGTGGCCGCCACGTGACAGCCACAAGTTTAAGTGCACATGTAAGGTCAATGTGACTCAATATCCACTTTACATACTACTTACATGTACCGATAATTAATTGTTTGTTCGACCTGCACAAGTTGGCGTGAGAAACATGTATTTAAATATGGTACTTTGACGGCATGAAGTCGGTCCCAGCCTAAGCCAATCCGAAACTAATGGTTTATGAATAACATTCTAGAAAATAAATTAATAAAACACTAGCCGTAATTACAGTACCCGTAACCGGCTAGGCCAATATATGCTTATACATTTATATGTACTATACAAGTTATATCAGGTATAGACAATTAATCTCCCATGAAAGAAAAACACACAAGACATAGATAAAAATATATATATACGTGTATGGTTTGTTATTTGTGGGTAAGTGAAGGCTAGGTTGACCAGTGGTAACATCAAGAAATACGATAACGAAACTGTGTGTGACGTAATTGAGACAAGAAATACATGCACATGAAATACACCAGTATATCTATAGATCCATAGAACTTCGTAGAAACAAGTGTAGAAATCAATAGAAGTACTGTGTGTACTCTCTTGCAGGAAACAAGCCCATGTTTATGTATACTTTTGCCTTTTTGAATTTGGTGCTAATACTGTTATATGGAAATGGAATAGGTCTTTGGATTATGGACGCGGATATTCTCTAATGGACGACGGCTGGATTATGAATGACGGACTAGACGCTTGTAATTATCTATAACATAATATATTCCGTATAATAAAATGGTCACAGCCTACAAATAAACCCACCAAAAACCACCAAAACAAACATGTTGGACGCGAGTACGCATGTAGGAACATAACACGAAAACAAAACAGAAAGTGGGAGAAAACCGTGAGGAGGGATGAACAAGAGGGCCCGCCTACTGATGGCACAGAGAATTATAGGAGGAGACGGCGATGCCTATATGGACCACAGAACAGTCACAACATGAAAGTAAACAAACAGGAGAAAATGAAAGGAAAACAAAGCATGGATTGAATGTAATGGATTGCCAGACGGGCATACGTGAAATTATGGAATCCTTTCTTATGCAAACTAAAACTATAGACACAGTATGGGCTAGCAATATAATGTAAGCATCATGGTAAACAGCAGGATATACGAGTACAAAATAGGGCAAGTAAACGAATGCTGATGAATGAACATAGGCGATAAAGCATAGCGGCAACCACAGGTAAGACTCAACAAGCGTGACAGACATATATAGCACATCATTCGGGCAGAAGATACTGGCACTGGCGAAGATTGTGCATGAAAAGACAACAGTGAAGGAACAACATGCAATGTATGAGAAAGGATTGAACGTTACTATACCGATTGAACGTTACTAATTGAACATTACTAGAATACCGCCTTTCAAAGGAAAGTAACGTTGATTGAATATGTCGAAGAAACTCGCCCCCTGCTGATCGGCAACAATAAAAACATGACGAAACAAGCGCTGGATGAGCGCAAAGACCTCCGTCGAGACAACATGGTCCGTAGGGGAATACATCACTGAATAACATAGGGCCGGATGCCAAGCTCAGTTTTGCATTTGTTGGACGTTAACTTCACCAATGGTAATTAACCTGGGATTGAGGGTTCCCCACTAGCATGTCCAGCTACATGTGTAGGGATGTGGAAGTCACATTCCCCGCAAATAATTTTTGTCTGATTTCACGTGCTTGAAATATTGGGGTATGGAATAGAGTATATTGATGGAAAACCTGGAACACTGTTTGAGACATTAGGCTCCTTCCTACCCCCACCTCCCCCTGAGAGGACGCCCCACCCAAATCAACACGTTAGCGGCATAAATGAGACCCTGTGTGCCTAGTTTTACCAACTTGCTTGTGATTTTATGCTATAGGCCCTACACATCAACACTTCATATTTTGTATGTGTATCCTCATTGACAGAATCCTCTACAAAACACACCTGATTTTACCGACACTCCGTTCTGATCTGTCTCAGCATCATGTGATGATTCAATGCGCTCGGAATAAGTTTGTATACTGGTGTTACAGGTCACCTTCACCATAATGTATCAATTACCATGAACTTGTTCATGTATCACATTCATATTGAATGGTGATGGCTGATGAGAATATTGCCCATATTGAACAACTGGCTGAATTCCAGTGAATAAAAAGTTATTGTTAATCATAAACGACATACAATTAATAATACTATCAAATAATTATGTGTATTCCTTGTCGACATCAATATAATACTGACAATATTATGACTGAATCATGATAACAGATATTCAAGGGTATATATGTCTACACTAAACTGAAGGAGACCCATGATGCGTATTATATTATGTTGTAAAACTTCACTTGCTAATCTCGATTATGTTGCTTATTGTGAAAATAAATGAAGTTATGAAAATAAATTTAGTATGATTGCCCATTGCCCTCAAATTAGAAATATCTTCAGTTAAGCCAATCATAACAATATATAACACCATGGTACTGTTGTAATATCACCCAGGTATTGATCTGTGGTTGAGAATGTAATGAGATACATATATACCTGTTCTTTGTGCTATTCTGTATGCAGTTCATTCTGTATGTATTTTATACATGTACGTATACCAGAAGTGGGATTGAAATTTGAATAAAATAATCAAAATATGTTCGGTGTTTACCTCTACTCAGGAAATGAAGTCTTTGTTTCTAGAAGCTAAATCATTTTAGACACTCAAGTCGTTACCTGGTCAAGGGAGATAATTTTGTAAAAAAAAACTATAAAAAAAAACAAGTATAGATCCACACTGGTGCAGAGCAGAAAGTTTTATGACCTTTGATGATATTTGTGGAGCATGCTGCAGGACTTCAACTTCCATGAATCTGATATTATCCACACAATCCCATTCTACATGATATTTTTGCCATAGCACCGATAAACTAGATCCCTTCATTTATGTGTTCTAGTTCCAGGAGCTATTGGGAGCTGCAGGTTTTGTAAAAGTTAGATCCAATTATTCTGAGAGAAGGGATGAAGTCCGGCATGGTTGGTTTAAGTTAGAACTGGGCATCCTTGGAAATGCCTGACCGATTGACACATGTATCACTCTGCCGGTGGTCATTACATGTGTAATGTTTATTTCCTGAGGAAATGGGTGGGGGAGGGGGCGGTTATGGGGTTGTGGCCAATCGCTGACTCTGATTTTCACCACCTCTGTCATTCCACACCTTTTCTGACACAGCTGAACCAATCAATAGTCTGTTTTGGTTTTTCCATTTCATCCAGTACATTCATTGTGTAACAGTCCTGTACATGGTAGGGGGGTACACTGGATTCCAATGTCCGGTTCTCGTCAGATCACCGAAGTTAAGCAGCGTTGAGCTCGGTCAATACTTGGATGGGTGACCGGGTGCTGTACTGACTGGGCTGATCAGTGTCCAGAATAATAGAAACTGTGGACACTCTCGTGTTCTGGCACATGTAGGCACCGTCGTGATATGACTGAAACAATGTTGAAAACGACGTTAAATCCTACTCACTCACTCACTCACTCACCTGTTGCATCTGACATCAGAAGTGCTGAATCCATGACCTGCAGGTTGGAATCAATTGTATACATATTTAATATCAAAACTCACTTCATTGAAAATGTTGATGGCCTTAATTATATTTCATTCTTTCGTCATACACATCAAGATGAAATCCATAATACCAGTTCTCACAGCATACGTGTACTCAATAGTATTGGGACCTGAATGGTATCATTACTTAAGGGTAATCTGAGAATAGATTCAAGAATAATTTTTAATTCAGTGTATTGAAATGTTAATTGACACGTATGCTGCTGGGAGATGAACCTTTGAAATGGGAATTGCAGGCCTGCGAGTGGCTCACAGTGAAAATGTAGGAGAAAATATAGGAGGAAATTTGCCAAAAATATAGGAGAAATATAGGAATTTTCAGAATAAAATATAGGAAAATATAGGAAATAAAGGAGTGTAAGACAGGTCTGTACTACATTGTGTGTTCCAAACTTGGTAGTTTTCTGGTGTTTAATCAAATGACTTTCACGTCCTAGTGGTGGTCTTTCAGGCGACCTGTTCTGTTGTTTGATTCAGCATAGAGATATTGAAATGTTGATATTTGCCGAGCGAAGCGAGGCGAAGCGAGGCGAAAAAAAGTTTCTGAAATGTATTTCCTCATGTCAGTTTGACTCATTACAGAGAATTGATGAAAGTTTTCATGAGAAAAAGTCGAAATATAGGAAATATAGGAGGTTTTAAGTAAAATATCGGAAAATTATAGGAATGCCTAAAAAATATAGGAAAATATAGGAGGCACTTGCAGGCCTGGAATTGGGACAGAGACACATGTGGTTTGACAAACAATAAACTATGATTTGATCCTTCATTACAATAATGCTGGTAAATATTTTATAAATGCACAAGAAATTCATGCCAAAAGGCAAAATAAATACCCCGCCCCCCTCCCCCCGCCCCAAAGGCAATAGAATTTATCAGCAAAATTTAGAATATTTTTTTGAACAACCAGGGCAACTATTTGGTGTAAGACTCACGAAATATAATTGACAAAGGATCTGCTGGGAGTTGTGTTGTCAGTCTTTTGTCCAGGATATTACCTTTTCAATGGGAAGTCTTACACCAAAGCCTTGCCGATATCAGTGGCGTGCATAACCTCCCGTGCATTTGATATGCAACAACAACAACTTGGACTATTTGGTTGACTTCGGCATAAGTCATCAGCCGACAAATACTTTCCGATATATAGAAATGACGGGTGGTATACTAGGAATCATTGTGTTGTAATGACATAAAATAGCGACAAAAAACTTCAAAAAATCGCATCGTCCATCTCTACAAGCTGGGGAGCCGCCATGTTGAATCTTCTGCTAGAAGCCACCAACCTGACTGTTGTAACTCGTGAACCATGATGGGAAGTGGAACCCGACTACAGAAGCAAGGCCCATTGGAATGCACTGCAATGAGGGTTCCCCATTATTTCGTTATTGTCCAAAAAGAATGCCTCAAAATTTCGTCGAGAACCATGGTAAACTCTATTGGAAATCACATGAATCGTGGGTTCCCCATATGACAATTATTTGGCGGGAGATTTCAAGTTGCATTCCTAGACCTCCGTCTGATCGACGGAAGTAAAAAGGGCAAAATGGGATAAACACATACAATCGGTCTATATTAATACTCCAGCAAGGGCAACATGTATATAAAAATGAAAGAGTGGAATATCTCAGTACTGGTACCACACGAAAAATGAGCAACATGCAGCAAAATGACCCCACAGTTACAGGGCCACGGACAAATCCAAATATATTGAAACAGACTGAATGCCACATGAAACAGTAGGAAGAAACAAGGGATCAAACCAAGAGTCAATCTGAGGATGCCAAAATATATCATTATAAGCACCTAGTCCGTCATTCATAATTCAGCCGTCGTCCATTAGAGAATATCCGCGTCCATAATCCAAAAACCTATTCCATATTCCATATAACAGTATTAGCACCAAATTCAAAAAGACAAACATAGTATACATAAACATAGGCTTGTTTCCTGCAAGAGAGAAGCAGTCAACAGTTTTCAATGATGCCGGCAAGACATCATGATGTTCCAAAACTATCAAATCCGTATCGCTGATCAGTATTCTAAATCCATAATATTCGTTGTAAAGTCGTCATCTAAAGAATGATGTATCTCAGTCACGCTTTGATTGTGACTGTTCATATGAGTACCATGAGGATCCTGAAGCACACGGGCTCACACGGCCCCCAGCCCTGGGTCAAGCGGAACTAGACACAAGCTACGAAACGTAGCGCCATAGATCTTGCACGCTACGTTCGTATTTTGCTATCAGCATGCGATATGTATCGCCAAATTTGAGAAACTTTGAGTGGTGGCGCCTGGTGAAATAGCCCTGTTTTACAAGTTTCTGCAACAACGATTTGTGACGTTGATTAAAATCGTCACATCTAACACAGGATCTAGCAAATGCTACTAAGCGAGATATGTATACGCCATATGCAGGTCCCAGTGGAATATTACTGTCCAGAAAGGGATAGTTTACGATGTCGAAATTGTAATCATCTCTTTTGTCATAAAGTCGACGAGAGAGAATGCCCGCTTCATTTTTATAGAGATATAGATCTAAATATGATGTGCCTGTAGGGCTGTCTGTAGTTTCCTTCAAATCCAGTGAAGGTGGATATATATCCTTCACTACGTCATTTATTAGCGATTATCCACAGCGAGAAGATCGTCTATATAGCGTTTGGTGAATGAGAAGTAACGGGTTTTGAATGGATCGGTTGTGGATAATCGCTATATACATGACGCAGTGAAGGATATATATCCACCTTCACTGGATTTGAAGGAAACTACAGATAGCCCTACAGGCACATCATATTTAGATCTATATCTCTATGAAAATGAAGCGGGCATTCTCTCTCGTCGACTTTATGACAAGAGAGATGATTACAATTTCGACATCGTAAACTATCCCTTTCTGGACAGTAATATTCCAGTGGGACCTGCATAAGGCTTATACATATCTCGCTTAGTAGCATTTGCTAGATCCTGTGTTAAATGTGACGATTTTAATCAACGTCACAAAACATTGGTGCAAAAACTTAAAAAAGAGGGCTATTCCACCAAGCGCCTACACTCAAAGTTTCTCAAATTTGGTGATACATATCGCATGCTGATAGCAAAATACGAACGTAGCGTGCAAGATCTATGGCGCTACGTTTCGTAACTTGTGTCTATTTCCGCTTAACCCGGGGCTAGGGGCCGTATGAACCCGTGTACTTCAAGAACCTCATGGTACTCATATGAACAGTCACAATCAAAGCGTGACTGAGATACATCATTCTTAGATGACGACTTTACAACGAATATTATGGATTAAGAATACTGATCAGCGATACGGATTTGATATTTTTGGAACATCATGATGTCTTGCCGGCATCATTGAGAACTTTTGACCGCTTCTCTCTTGCAGGAAACAAGCCTATGTTTATGTATACTATGATTGTCTTTTTGAATTAGGTGCTAATACTGTTATATGGAATATGGAATAGGTCTTTGGATTATGGGCGCGGATATTCTCTAATGGACGACGGCTGGATTATGAATGACGGACTAGACGCTTGTAATTTGAAAGCGCCTGCATATAGTCATATTCATAAGAGAACAGATACAAGTCAGTCAACAGGGTTGCACAATTAGTACCCATTGGAATACCTATATGCTGCTGATATATTGTGTTGCCAAATTTCACATAGATATTTTTAATGAGAAATTCAAGCAACTCTATAAACAAAGAAACATCCCATGGATGATATCTCTTGTATGTAGTCGAGCTAAAGAATGCTTTATGGCTTCCGACATTAATATATCTACGATCAGTTTTCTTTAACACAGATACTATTAATGAACTTAGACGGTCAATAAGGTCCTGATGAGGGATTGTAGTATAGAGAGTCGAGAAATCCCATGTGGATACATGTCTGTACGGTATATGACCTTTAGCATCAAGCTCTTCCGTAAGACATTTTGAGTTTTTCAATATCCACATACATTCAACGCCAGAGTTCTTAGAAATAGTGGCGCAATACCTTTCCCAAAATGCTTTTACCTCCTGAAGGGCCCTCGTCAATAGGGTTGAAAGAAGCTTGGTGGTGCAGCTTCTAAAATCAGTGAGTGAGTGAGTAGATTTAACGTCGTTTTCAACATTGTTTCAGTCATATCACGACGGTGCCTACATATGCCAGAACACGAGAGTGTCCACAGTTCCTATTATTCTGGACACTGATCAACCCAGTCAGTACAGCACCCGGTCACCCATCCAAGTATTGACCGAGCTCAACGCTGCTTAACTTCGGTGATCTGAAGAGAACCGCTTCTAGAACCAGCTATGAATCTAGCTTTGTATGGTGATTTATGCATTTTGGGATTCCAGTATAGTTTTGGTATGTCGTTATGATTGGTTGGAAGACAAATACCTCTTTCCCTGAGAAACTTTTTGTGATTGTTAAATAAATCTTCCAGAGTAAATGCAGTTTGGAAGTAAGTAGACGTATTTGATGAAGATATGTCTACATTCAATTCTTTAACCAGCACCTGGTAATAGTAATATTTACATATGAATATTATATTATTCGGAGCTTTGTCTGCTGGGACTATGACGAATTTACTCTGGATATTTGCTAGAATTTCTTGCGAATTGAGGTTTCAGACTTACTAATGGATGCTCGAAGTACGTAAAAAGTAACTTTCATCTCGTCGTAATCTAAATTTGCTGATATAAGAGAAAATAGGCATATGTAAGCAAATGAGATTCTATAATGTTAGAAAGAATATGCTGTTTGAAAGAATGGCAGTATATAGAGGATTCACTGGAAAAGGAGACAGCTTCTGAGATAACTTGGTGCACCGGACATAGAGGAGAATATAAATATTGCAAATGTGACATATACAGGTATTGAGGCAAAACAAATCTGAGAGGTAAAATCTATCAAGATACTAGTTTGATGTAGGTGAAGTGACAAACATAATTACAAGCGTCTAGTCCGTCATTCATAATTCAGCTGTCGTCCACCAGAGAATATCCGCGTCCATAATCCAAATACCTATTTCATATTCCATATAACAGTATTAGCACCAAATTCAAAAATACAATCATAGTATACATAAACATAGGCTTGTTTCCTGCAAGGGAGAAGCGGTCAACAGTTTTCAATGATGCCGGCAAGACATCATGATGTTCCAAATATATCAAATCCGTATCGCTGATCAGTATTCTTAATCCATAATATTCGCTGTGAAGTCGTCATCTAAAGAATGATGTATCTCAGTCACGCTTTGATTGTGACTGTTCATATGAGTACCATGAGGATCTTGAAGTACATGGGTTCATACGGCCCCTAGCCCCGGGTTAAGCGGAATTAGACACGAGTTACGGAACGTAGCGCCATAGATCTTGCACGCTACGTTCATATTTTGCTATCAGCATGCGATATGTATCGCCAAATTTGAGAAACTTTGAGTGGAGGCGCTTGGTGGAATAGCCCTGTTTTATAAGTTTCTGCAACAATGTTTTGTGACGTTGATTAAAATCGTCACATTTAAAACAGGATCTAGCAAATGCTACTAAGCGAGATATGTATACGCCATATGCAGGTCCCACTGGAATATTACTATCCAGAAAGGGATAGTTTACGATGTCGAAATTGTATTCATCTCTTTTGTCATAAAGTCGACGAGAGAGAATGCCCGCTTCATTTTTATAGAGATAGAGATCTAAATAGGATGTGCCTGTAGGGCTATCTGTAGTTTCCTTCAAATCCAGTGAAGGTGGATATATATCCTTCACTGCGTCATTTATATAGCGATTATCCACAGCGAGAAGATCGTCTATATAGCGTTTGGTGAATGAGAAGGAACGGGCTTTGAATGGATCGATTTTTGAAAGCGCCTGCATATAGTCATATTCATAAGAGAACACATACAGGTCGGCCAACAGGGGTGCACAATTAGCACCCATTGGAATACCTATATGCTGCTGATATATTGTGTTGCCAAATTTCACATAGATATTTTTAATGAGAAATTCAAGCAACTCTATAAACAAAGAAACATCCCATGAATGATATCTCTTGTATGTAGTAGAGCTAAAGAATGCTTCATGACTTCCGACATTAATATATCTACGCTCAGTTTTCTTGAACACAAATACTGTTAACGAACTTAGACGGTCAATAATGTCCTGATGAGGGATTGTAGTATAGAGAGTCGAGAAATGTCTGTACGGTATATGACCTTTAGCATCAAGTTCTTCCGTAAGAAATTTTGAGTTTTTCAATATCCACATACATTCAACGCCAGAGTTCTTAGAAATAGTGGCGCAATACCTTTCCCAAAATGCTTTTACCTTCTGAAGGTCCCTCGTCAATAGGGTTGAAAGAAGCTTGGTGGTGCAGCTTCTAGAATCAGCTATGAATCTAGCTTTGTATGGTGATTTATGCATTTTGGGAGTCCAGTATAGTTTTGGTATGTCGTTATGATTGGTTGGAAGACAAATATCTCTCTCCCTGAGAAACTTTTTGTGATTGTTAAATAAATCTTCCAGAGTAAATGCAGTTTGGGAGTAAGTAGGCGTATTTGATGAAGATATTTCTACACTCAATTCTTTAACCAGCACCATTCCCTCTACCACAAACAGGGTCAGGCCAGTGCAGGGCCATAAATCATCACTGGACCCTCTACGCAGGACAATCTCTACAACAGATACATGAAAGCTGTGTGGGTACCAACAGTCACTATCACTCTCACTCTAACAAGGTATAATAGCCCCGATGGCTCTCCAAGATTACTCACAACATCCTGTGCCTCTATGCTGGCAAGTGTTAGCAAAGAAATGAAATAAAATGCAGATAGACAGGGGAACCCTAGACTCCAAGTGGGCGTAATTATACAAGGCATTCACAGCCATACATGTCTATGGAGAAACCCATAAAACAAAGGCACACATACCCTAGATGCTTAAGTACAAAAAAATCAAAAAGAGATGTTGGTCGAATATTATATAACTCAAGTATGATATGGAGAATCAAGGAGGTCGAAATCCCTTTAACATAAAAAAAAACTACCATATGGTATCAGATATCATAAAAGTGAAAGTCAGGATGATGAACAACACAAACGCTAAACTGGTAGTATAAACAAAAACTAGAATCAGTGACTTGCACTAGATATGAAGGTATCATGTAGGGACCTAAGTAGTATAGTCACAGCATATCCTACAAACTTGACCTACTTTCGTGGGGAGGTCACGAGGAGGTTACGTGGCGATCACGTGATCAATGATAGGAATGCATGTACTGACCTGTCCAGAAGTGGGTTGCGCAGGTGTGTTCTGCGCAAGTGTGACGTCATGTATGACGTCACTTCCGGTGTGTGTGAATCAGGCGTGACCTGTGTATGAATGTCTGACCTATATCTGGTATCGGTGTTACATCATTGTTTACATCCGGGTCTTCGGTGTGGGTGAATGATAGAAATGCATGTACTGACCTTGAACATCCGGGTACTTTTCATTGGGTTTTTTTCATCTTTACATCCGGGTGGCTGACCTATATCCGGGTGCTACTATCGGGGTTACATAATTTTTTTTACATCCGGGTCTTCGATGTGGGATCGTATGCTTCAATGATAGGAATGCATGTATTGACCTGTATCTGGGTACGGTGTTTTCCCATGGACTGACCTTGAACATCCGGGTACTCATCGGGGTTTTTTCCATTCATCCGGGTCCTTCTTTACATCCGGGACTGTGTGGGGAGTCTTCATCTACCATCCGGGTCCTTCTATCGGTGTTTTTTGCATGTGTTACAGCCGGGTTTTCCCAGTGGTTTATTTCCATCTGGGTCCTTCTATCTGGGGTTTTTGCATGTTGTACAGCCTTTGGTTTATCATCCGGGTCCTTCAGTGTTTTTCCATGTGTTACAGCAGGGGACTTTACATTCGGGCACCCTTCATCCGGGTTGTTACATCCGGGGACTGTGGAACATCCGGGTACTGGATTATGGGTCTAAAATTGGCCTGCCTACTTCACTGGGATTTTCTACCTGCCTGATCAGCAGCACCCTGAATCTGCCTGCCTCAATCTGACCCGGAGCTACCCTGAATTCTGACCCAGAAGTATGAGACGGCTGGAAGACTTCCCGTTAGATCCAGCTGCGCCTCCGGCTGAAGCATTACCCGAAGACCATCTTTATCGACGCCACTGGAACACGGTGCGCCATTGTTTTCACCGTCACCGTCGCCTATTGGACTTAATGTTCGACTAGAGGACCTCACGCATCTTCCTACCTATGCCGAGAGCATTTTTACAGACCAAGTGACTTCCTTTATGTTGAATATGACACTCGGGTACATCTTACGCCACAAAGAGACGGATCAACTGCGGTATTTTTATCCCAGCAATAATACCTATGTGTCTGACCAGCCGTTCACGGTCACGGATGCTATTTCTCTGGAGCCACTCATCCAGCAGCTCACTACGTTAGATCCATTGGAATGGGCGCGTCTGCAACGTCCCAACACCAAATGGACTGTGAAAATGGTGACGAACGTGACATTTTTCGTGACCACATTAAGAGATCATCCCATCGGCGCTCCTGTCATTCTTCCACCTTGGCTGCTCCATCGAAATGGCGTGTATGCGTTAACGGCAGGCGTACGAGGCCCCTACAAAGACCAGAAATGTCTGTTTCAGCGTTTGGCCGTTCATTTGAACGAGTGTAATCCCCAGGCTTGTGATAGAGTGGCCAACTGCTATTGGGAAAAGCATCTCGACGAACAAGACCTAGACCCGCGACGGTTCCGGGGAGTGCCCTTTAAAGTTTTGGATGTCGTGGAATCGCTTTTCCAGATGAATATCTTTGTGTACCGTATAACGGGAGGAGGAGAACGGTGACACACCTCAATGTGTGGCTGAATTGGTTCATCGGTCTTCAGAACGGTATACCTCTACCATGAAAGTCAACGTCTTCAACTACGGCGGAGTGAGTCATTTTTCCTTCATCCACGATATGAACCTGTACGCTCAGTCCTACAGTTGTACTCAATGCCATCGGGTATTTGACCGTTCCTTCAACCTACACTACCACGAGAAGATTTGTAACAACACTGTGAAACGGAAATTTCCTGGTGGTGTGTACCACAATACGCCCATCATTTTCGAAGAGTTGGCTGATGAGGGTCTTGTGATACCACTGCAGGGCCGTTATTTTTCTTACCGGGCGTGTTACGATTTCGAGGCCATTTTGGAACCTATGGGCATTTTCTCAGCCAAAACACAGTGGACGCAGCGCCATATTCCCCTGAGTGTGAGCATTTCCACAAACGTTCCCGGCTATGACGCTGCGCCCGTGTGTTTCGTGTTTCGCGGGGGACCCCATGACCTCATTACCCGGATGATGATGTATTTAGAGGAAGTGAGTGCGGCCAGTATGGAACTGTTGGTGTCCAATTTCCATGAAGTACTGGGCCTACTCGACCTACTCGATCGTATTCCTACACCGGGTGTATCGTTCAGCGACGATGAAGAGTCAGAGATGAAGACGGAGTCGGAGTCGGAGTCGAAGATGCAGGACATTCAACCGCAGAATGTACCCTTACCCAAGCCGGATGCGGAAAAATTGAAAGCCCGCTTCCTACAATACCTGGGCCAGTTACCCGTGCTCGGTTTCAATTCGGGACTATACGATCTCAACATGGTCAAGGAATTTTTCTACCCCTATTTGGCCCAGTCCAATACGCACATGGCCCTGTCCACTACGTCACTTCATTTCCTGGATTTTGGCAACTACCTAGCTCCCAATTATAGCTATGATCAGTGGGTGAAAGCCTATAACTGTGCACAAACCAAAGGGTGGTTCCCTTACACCTATATGTCGACGCTCGACCGCTTGGAGGAAACACAGTTGCCACCCCGGGACGCTTTCTCCGACGATCTCAAGCAGGTGGAATGTTCTGAAGAAACGTACCGGGAACTACAGCAGGTATGGAACGACCAACACATGCAGACCTTGCGGAATTTCTTGGTGTATTATAGCAACTTAGATGTGGTTCCATTCCTCGAAGCGGCCGAGAAAATGGCTCAACTCTTTCGTCGTGAGATGCACGTCGAGATATTCAAGGAGTGTTTCAGTTTACCGGGTCTTGCTCTTCGCCATCTCTTTCAAGTGTTACCTACCTACTTTTCTCTCATTCAACAAAAAGACCAGGACATGCATGATTGTTTGAGGCAGAACATCGTCGGTGGGCCGAGCCTCATATTCCACCGCTACCACGAGAAGGACGTCACAACCCTTCGAGGTGGAAAACCCTTTGACAAAATCATTGGATTCGATGCCAATGCGCTCTATCTGTGGTCCTTAGCCCAGCCCATGCCAAGCGGTCATTATACGCGCTGGTTGGCGGAAGGTCAGCATTTCACACCTCAACGTACGCCGTACAAACATCTCGCTGACCAGTGGTTGGACTTGGAAGCTTATCGACGGGGTATTTCTATACGACATCAAACCAACGCCACAAAAAAGCGGATAGGAGATCGCCGACTCCCCGTCGATGGGTTTGCCCTTGTGGGTAGAACACCTACCGTATTTCAATTTTACGGGTGTTACTGGCACGGCCACGAATGTCACTTCAGCGCTGGACGTTTCAACGAACGGCGTGGGAAAACAGCAAAAGAACTGCGGGCAGAAGTGGTGGAGAATGGTGATTACGTGAAAGAGTTGGGGTACCATCTGATCGAAATGTGGGAGTGTGATTTTCACTCCATGTGCCAGGCCCTTCCTCGCTTACGCCACTTCCTTAAAGCGCGCGAGTACTCCCTCAGTCGCCGACCGCTCTTGACTACACCCCATATTCTCGGCGCCGTCCGTACCGAGGCACTCTACGGCTTTGTAGAATGCGGCCTGCATGTTCCCGACAATCTGAAGCCACTATTCGCCGAGTGCCCTCCCATCTTTAAGAACACACTGGTGAACCGGGTCGACATTGGAGAGACCATGGGGGCCTATGCTGAGCAACACGAGTGCCTGCCTCAACCACGTCGGATGCTGATCGGGAGTATGTGGGGAGAGAAAATCTTGCTGGGCACCACTCTACTAAAGTGGTACATGAGTCACGGGCTCGAAGTGACGCGAGTGTACCATGTCATGCAGTATGTACCGAACGCCTGTTTTGCGGGGAATGTCGACATCGTCCCGTCTGATCGTCGTCAAGGAGATAAAGATCCCAGTAAGGCCATTATCGGCGAATCGTGGAAACTGACGGGCAATGGCTACTATGGGAAAACCGTGACCAACCAAGACAAGCACGTGAACGTGAATATCTGCACTACCAAACAAGCGCGCAAAAAGATGAACTCACCCCTGTTTCGATCCGTCGACATCATCGATGAAGACACGTAGAAAGTCACTTCAGCCAAAAAGACCACGCGTTACAACTTACCGCTCCAAATTGGATGTATGGTGTACCAGGTGACCAAACTACGGATGCTACAATTTTTGTCAATTTCATCCATGTGTATTTCGAGGCCTCTGACTGGCAGTTAATGGAAATGGATACAGACTCTGCCTATATGGCTGTCTCTAATGCGGATTGGGATTACAAGCGTCTAGTCCGTCATTCATAATTCAGCTGTCGTCCACCAGAGAATATCCGCGTCCATAATCCATAGACCTATTCCATATTCCATATAACAGTATTAGCACCAAATTCAAAAAGTCATTCATAGTATACATAAACATATGCTTGTTTCCTGCAAGTGAGAATCGGTCAACAGTTTTCAATGATGCCGGCAAGACATCATGATGTTCAAAAATATCAAATCCGTATCGCTGATCAGTATTCTTAATCCATAATATTCGCTGTAAAGTCGTCATCTAAAGAATGATGTATCTCAGTCACGTGACTCTGTCACTATATCGGCACCTCTTCCCACATCCCTTATATGTGTTGTAATATGTGTACAATAAAAGCGTACCTGAGATACAACACATATCACGAATCGTTAGATTCTTGGTATGTGCTTTAGAATAGGTTAACCAGAAGACTATTCTGTGAAGTCATGTGAGGCAGTCAGTATGTCGGCACCTCTTCCCACTTCCCTTATATGTGTTGTAATTTGATATGTGTTGACATTTGTGGGAAGTTGATGCTGGGTCGACATCGGGCCTTACAGATTAGTCTTTCGTGTTAAATGCCGTCATTTGCATCTGACGACGATACAGCTCCCCAATCCCCAGTGTATGCGTTGTCACAGCGAAACAGCTCACCAATTACCAATATACGAGTTGTCAGAGCATTTCCATCACAGCTCTCAAGATTTGTATCTAATCTTAGACCGATGCTAGGGGCCGTGTGGTCATATCATCCAAGTTGCCACATGAACAGGTACAATAAAAGCGTACCTGGGATACAACACATATCATGAATCGTTAGATTCTTGGTATGTGCTTTAGAATAGGTTAACCGAAAGACTATACTCTGAGGTCATGTGACTCTGTCAGTATGTCGGCACCTCTTCCCACATCCCTTATATGTGTTGTAATTTTTTCCTGTATATGGCGAGATTCTGCTGGTGGACGTTTCGTCCCCGAGGCCCGCCCCCTGTACAGACCTTTTGGTCTTTGATATATGTTGGCATTTGTGGGAAGTTGATGCTGGGTCGACATCGGGCCTTACAGACTAGTCTTTTGTGTTAAATGCCGTCATTTTCATCTGACGACGATACAGCTCACCAATACCCAGTGTACGAGTTGTCACAGCGAAACAGCTCACCAATCACCAATATACGAGTTGTCAGAGCATTTCCATCATAGCTCTTTAGATTTGTATCTAATACCGCTTATGCCGGTGCTAGGGGCCGTGTGGTCATATCATCCAAGTTGCCACATGAACAGGTACAATAAAAGCGTACCTGAGATACAATACAAATCATGAATCGTTAGATTCTTGGTATGTGCTTTAGAATAAGTTAACCGAAAGACAATACTGTGAGGTCATGTGACTCTGTCAGTATGTCGGCACCTCTTCCCACATCCCTTATATGTGTTGTAACGCTTTGATTGTGACTGTTCATGTGAGCACCCTGAGGATCTTGAAGTACATGGGTTCATACGGTCCCTAGCCCCGGGTTAAGCGGAATTAGACACAAGTTACGAAACGTAACGCTATAGATCTTGCACTCCACGCTCGTATTTTGCTATCAGCATGCGATATGTATCGCCAAATTTGAGAAACTTTGAGTGGAGGCGCTTGGTGGTGTAGCCCTGTTTTATAAGTTTCTGCAACAATGTTTTGCGACGTTGATTAAAATCGTCACATTTAACACAGGTTCTAGCAAATGCTACTAGGCGTGATATGTATATGCCATATGCAGGTCCCACTGGAATATTACTGTCCAGAAAGGGATAGTTTACGATGTCGAAATTGTAATCATCTCTCTTGTCATAAAGTCGACGAGAGAGAAGGCCCGCTTCATTTTTATAGAGATATAGGTCTAAATATGATGTGCCTGTAGGGTTATCTGTAGTTCCCTTCAAATCCAGTGAAGGTGGATATATATCCTTCACAGCGTCATTTATATAGCGATTATCCACAGCGAGAAGATCGTCTATATAGCGTTTGGTGAATGAGAAGAAACGGGCTTTGAATGGATCGGTTTTTGAAAGCGCCTGTAAATAGTCATATTCATAAGAGAACAGATATAGGTCAGCCAATAGGGGTGCACAATTAGTACCCATTGGAATACCTATATGCTGTTGGTATATTGTGTTGCCAAATTTCACATAGATATTTTTAATGAGAAGTTCAAGCAACTCTATAAACAAAGAAACATCCCATGAATGATATCTCTTGTATGTAGTACAGCTAAAGAATGCTTTATGGCTTCCGACATTAATATATCTACGGTCAGTTTTCTTGAACACAGATACTATTAATGAACTTAGACGATCAATAAGGTCCTGATGACGGATTGTATTATAGAGAGTCGAGAAATCCCATGTGGATACCGGTCTGTACGGTATGTGACCTTTAACATCAAGTTCTTCCGTAAGACATTTTGAGTTTTTCAATATCCACATACATTCAACGCAAGAATTTTTAGAAATAGTGGCGCATTACCTTTCCCAAAATGCTTTTACCACGTGAAGGGCCCTCGTCAACAGGGTTGAACGAAGCTTGGTGGTGCAGCTTCTAGAACCAGGTATGAATCTAGCTTTGTATGGTGATTTATGCATTTTGGGAGTCCAGTATACTTTTGGTATGTCGTTATGTTTGGTTGGAAGACAAATACCTCTTTCCCTGAGAAACTTTTTGTGATTGTTAAATAAATCTTCCAGAGTAACTGCAGTTTGAGAGTAAGTAGACGTATTTGATGACGATATGTTTACACTCAATTCTTCAACCAGCACCTGGTAATAGTAATATTTACATATGAATATTATATTATTTGGAGCTTTGTCTGCTGGGACTATGACAAATTTACTCTGGAGATTTGCTAGAACTTCTTGCGAATTGGGGCTTCTCAGTACTTGTTTTGCTTGGGGAAGGGTACTTCTGTCAATATGGCGGATTGTTTCAACGACCTTGCTCTTGGTGAGGTCCAGCCAATCAGCGAGTACTGTAGGTTCAACTTTTTCTCGCTTAGACCAATCAATAACGTACTGTTCCAATGCAGACAGGACTATCTTCTTGTCGGCCTTCAGATTTATTCTTCTTGGCTCTCTATATTTAGGTCCTTTCATCAGGAGTAATTTTAGATCCTTATCACTCACCACATCAAGGTCACCAGTCACAATATGTTTGCATGGTGTATAGATAAAGTTCGACGATTCACAATCACAACTATAGCCCCCCGACGTGTATAAGTTCCAGTCAAACTCCTTGACAGCATTAGAGTAATTGAATATTTTGGTGGCTATAGATTTAGTATACTTATATGAAATGCAAGGATGTTCTCTGAACTTAAAATAGTTTGGCACAGTGCTGCGTACCGAGGTAAATTAATAATGTCCTGTCCTTTATCTAAGTAGTTGAGTTTCAAGAAAAGCCGATCTTGGGGTGTTTCGATTATATTTACTGGACGATACAACCGAATTTCCACTCGTGGACGATTTCCATTCGTGACACCGGAACTGCGAGCGCAGTATGAGGCGGAACGGGGCCAGTGGCTACCGAGAAAAGACCAATACCAGTACGACAAGAGGACTCCAGGCCTATTCAAGTTAGAGTGGAATGGTGATGCCATGATCGCCCTGTTGTCCAAGACGTACTACTGTTACGGTGGAGACGAAAACAACAAGTTCAGCTGCAAAGGGGTCCACCGGCGCGACCCTGCCATTAACAAAGCCCTCTACCTGGACGTGCTCCAAAGCCAGGCCAGTGCCAGTGGAACCAACAGAGGATTCCGAGCCGTCGACCATCGGATGCGGACGTACATTCAGCAACGGGATGCCATCACTTTTTTTTACCCCAAACGGAAAGTCCTTCCGGATGGAGTCAGCACCACCTACCTGGATTTGTGAGAGAATATGACTTTGATATTGTGAACTATGATAGTACACGAGAACTGTAAAACATGTCATCGCCATGTGACCTACACATTATGGGTTCGATACATGCTCCACATCTTTTTGTACATACTTGTATAACCATTTCTGTCTAATTCTATGATGATACACTATAACGATAACTGTAAAATGGCATCGCCAGTTAAAAGTGCTGGTCTGCACAATGCAGGATTCGAATCCTACTCCTGACAGTTTTTTGCAGTTACACCTTTTCTTGTTCCTGTACATATTCTAGTCCTACTGTATCGCTTGTTTCAAGTTCTCTTGTTCACCCGAATAAAAAAACAGTCAAAACGTCACTTGTGTTTTCATGAATTTTTTTTATTGAACATCAATGAACGTCAGAACAACAAAATGATAAGAACACTGCGGTGAGAACTCGTTGAGAACTATAACATGGGGTAAAACATTTTACGAAAATAGGACAACCAGAGAAATGGAGCATGAACATTAAAACGAGAGGCAGCCCAGTTGTACACTAAGACATCACGGTCTTCGGCTTGAGCATAATCATCAAACATCTGTACGATCGTCTGCATGGAATGTCCCCGACTCCGGTGAGTGAGATAAAACACACAATACTGTCCGCATACACTACTCAATGGTCCTTGTAACGCTTTAGTATTCCACTGCCACACTGTAGTAGATTCGTTCATGAACTGGGTCAAATCGGAATACAGTTGCAAGTCCGTAGGAATCAAAGTACTCCCCCTGGCCCAGGGCGTCCAAGTACACAGCCACCCAATGTTTACCCGGTCGAGTACGAGGGTCTGTATTCAGGATGTAGACCGCAGGGGTTGATGGGGTGGTCGGAAAGACATTGCGTGGAAACACACCTCGAAAGGGTACCCGGGGATCCCGCTGGAGTAGGGTGATCAGCTGCTCTGTATCCATGGTGTCTCTGACTAGCTGGTGTAGTCACACAGGACGTTTCTTTGCTGATCCACGGTGATGACGTTATCAAACTCGGCGTAGCAAATCCCATTAATGATATTGGGTAGAAGTACGGCGAAACGTAGTTCCAGCCGTAAGTTTCCTTCTTGAGCAAGGCCAGCTGATGATCGTTGAAGCTGGTGTTGGTGACAAACGCCATGGTAAGACGTTTAGGTAGATCCCCATGAAATAAATTTTCACGATTGGCCATCATCGTACCCGTTGGCACAGAGAACACCTTAGTCGCGTCGGATGGGGTACAGGGCTGGGGTTTTTTATAAGGCTTCCATGTGATCCACCAACACTCCCTGTTGCAAATCCACGGTACGAACAATCAGGGCTGCTTCTTCAATGACGATCTTGTAATTGGGGCAGCTCCGCCTGCCATCAAGGCGAAGGGGGTGGAAAACGGATCAACTTGATCTTGATGGATATGCCGTTTTGGCATCTTCTCCGTACGACATCAGCGTCTCGATGTAGGCTCGGTACGGGTACGTATTGATGAGTTTATCGTTCAGACTGATATCCACCTGTGGGAACAGCGAGTGCAGCCAGAGATTCACCGGGACTACGACCGCATCGTCGGCGATGTGCTCCCCATCGCCTTGCACCACTTTGGGTTTCACGTAAAAGTACGTGTGGGCTAAATCCAGGTAGGCCGTGTCTTTGTTTTCAATGGAAAATTCCAGCGGTCCCATTCCCGTAAGGCTAGCCAGGGACGATGTTCTACCCAACGACCTTCGACGACACTGGTCTGTGTGGGTGGAATAGTTCACAAATCCAATTCACTGTTGGTAGACGGACACGACTCGGAGTGAATGAATACCATTATGCGAAGATGTCTCTCTTCTTCTGGGCTGTGCGTCGTCGAGGTGTTGGCCGTCGAATGACTCTCTGCTGTGACGGGGGTTGTCTTTTATTCCCTATGGTGCGTTGTGCTTTGGCGACCAAGACGCCGCCCGCTTCTTGGGCTCGTCGTTTGAAGGCTTGTCGGTGTGCCGTACCACCCAAGACATCACCGGCGACTTGCAGTCCACTGCATACCGCTTGTTTGCCGATTGCTTTTACCCCACGTGTCACCAAGGGCAAGACCGTTTTGACGATACTCCCGAGTATGTTACCCAGCCCGTGACCTCGTTGCATGCGTGCGCCGGTAAAGACCTGACCCCCCCCCCTCCCGTTTGTTTCTTGTAATAGTCTGCATAGCTGGCCGTGTGGCACTGGTAAGGCACGTACATTATACGAAGTGGAGAAAACGTGCTCGTCGGAAATGAAGTATCAGTGTGTGGGTGAAACTGTGGGTGACTTGATCTCCATACTTCTTTTTAATGGAGACCACCCGTAACAGAGGTGTGTTCACATTCCCCACGATGTGGTTGTCGACCACGTCCGAGTAGACGTAGAGTCCGTACATACCCACCTTCATATCCATCGAGATCTGGGCATGGTCGTTGCTTGTACCCATGTAGGTGGGGTGAGGGAAGCCCCGCATTTGCTGTAGGATAGGACTGAGTACGACACTCACGTTGGCGGTGAGGAGGATCTGTGCCTTGTCGTTGAGTTGTAAGCGAAGTTCACGTGATTGATGAAGGGAAATAATTCCACAGGTTTTGAAGTATTCGTGATCTTCCGTAGAGCCTTCACCGGCTCGCACGTTGTACCACGAGTAAGGGTATTGGATATCCACGGCGATGGCTGGTCACGTTGCATTCAGGTCCAGCGTTGGGGATTACCCACAAATTCTCGAGGGACGTGTGTGTCTTTCAACGCCCCAGCAAAGGCTTCCCAACCCGGTGGATTAGAGTGTTTGCGAGAACGCACCGTATCGTTGATCAGATCGATGATATGGGTCCCCGGGACCACTCGGTTTCGAATAAGCAATTCGCCCTGGTCGGTCCAACCCATATAAAGATTCTGTTTCACCCGGTCTAACAATAAACGGGCCTTGGTCTTGAACGCCTTAGGGACACTGGCCAACACTTTATCTTCGAGCCGGTGTGAGAAGGATGAGGATGATGAGGGTGGTGGTGTTAGTGGTGCTGGACTGCTACTGCTACTACCCCTATATTGGTCTATAAACGTCTTGTACCGGTTCAGGGTATGATGGTACAGTTGAATTTCCTCGTGATCGAGCAATCGACGTTGAAGTATGCTATTCATCTCTTCATCGAGGGACTGCAGTTGTTGTACCGTGGCAGGAACAGGATAGGGTTATTGCAAACTTTATAAGAGCCGAGGTTCGACCAGCATCATTTTTTTCGTATGTTCCATGATTTTAGCGTCCTCCACCCAAGATGGACCCTACTAGTGGTCCCAGTAGGGAGGCTGCTAATGGAGCGAGTAGTGCACCGAGAAATCCACCTTTCTGTAACACCTGTTTCGTTTTCTTTACACTGCCGTTCTTCTTCACCAGGGTTCGGAGACCCGTCTTGTGCCGTTGCAATTTCCCTTTCTGCAGAGGACTGAGGGAAACATTCCCTTTTAACACATTGTGAGCGACTTCACACAAGCACCGTACCAATGCCGCGTCCGCGCCGCGCACCAGGGCCCGGACCACCTCCGGTGGCGCGCTGCGTAACCCCGGAGCGCCGGCGCGTGCTTCCGTACTCGCGCAGACATGATGATGAAGTGAATGGGTTGAAGTCGTGTTCTGTCTTCTTATTTTTATTTGGAACTGTACACCGTCTGAAACTCTCCGGGAAAAATCTGGGTCCGCAACCGAAGTGCCGAGGGTGTCTCTTGTTTCAAGTCGACGAGCAGGTAGCCGTGATCTTCCTGGATGGCATCTTCGAAGACTTCCCGAACAAACGCGGTGTTTTTAGGGTACATCTGTCTCGCCAGGTGCATAATTTGTGATACTGAGCATTCAAACTGATGTTCCTGTGCTCTTTGTTTTTACTGTACAGATTCTGGACGATGTAGATGATACTCAACCGACGAGGATGGCTGCCTTTGGTAAAGAGCCGGGTCACTCGCTCATCCGTTCCGGCCATCAGATGATCCAGCACCACCAAAGTGTCCGGGTCCAAGTCCGCTTCTGGAGGTAACCCTTCCACCAAGGTGAGTCCGGGTATCCGCGCCATATTCTCGTACGCAGGCTGCCAGGCTCCGTAACACCAGACGATGTGGGCCACAGGGGTGAAATGAGCGCTGGACCCTGTTGGATGAGACGTTAAACGAAGTGTGTTTTCCCCGAACCGGTCGGTCCAGCGATGAGACACGTGAAAGGATGCTGCCACCGAGGATCCATTTTTCACCACACTAGTTATTTGGTGTGTTGGGGCTGGCGATTAGAGGCCCACCACCGTGGTCGTGGATCCCACCTGGGGTGGTAGTCCGAAGGTACCGTTGTCGTGGTAATCTGGGAAAACTGTTGACCGTGAGTACTGTTACACCTGGGGTGGTCGTCACTGGTAGAGTAGAGGGACCTCTTTTCGTCAAAGATGTCCCTGCGGATATCACTGGTGGAGAGGGATCTGGTGAAGGGGGTACACCTGTCGTCAAAGGTGTCCCTGCGGATGTCACTGGTGGAGAGGGACTTCTCTCTTTTTTATAAAAAAAATTATTTATATCTTCCAATTTCAATTCATATTCATACACTCAGCAGAATAAGTAGTATGTATAAAATAAACATATCAAACTGACAAATCAGCATGTAATACAAATAATAAAAATTAATAAAAATCATAACTGATAACAAATAATATAGTTATTAATTGATGTACTCAATTCGCTTTTATCAACTGAAGAGATGGCAGTTAACAATAAAATTACAAGCGTAACAATAAAAGGCTCTACGTCTCCTCCGAGATAAATAGTTGTATAGGCTGCCACTTCTTTTCAAATTTTAAAAAGGTTCCATTGCCTATAGCAATTCTTTGTTCAATTTTCATATTATACCTTATCAGACTAATTATGCCCTCTAGAACGGGTCGTCTTCCTATTAATTTACAATTATATATATATTTTTTGGCAATCAGAAGAATATGATTAACAGATTTAAACTTCAAAGGGGCCTCGAAAACAATGGTTATTTCATTAAGAATAATATAGCTAATTGTTTGTTATCTGAGCCACATTTCTAATGATTGTCAAAAAGATTTGACAATTCCACAATATAAAAGTAAATGTTCGAGCGTTTCTGTTTCAGTTTTACAAAAAGAACACAATATTATTTTCATTTTTGTCAATAGGCTATTAGTGGGGAGAAATCTGTGCAGAATTTTAAATTGCAGATTCCATAGAGCGGTGTCTTGAGTGCAAGATTTGGCCATCATATAGTTACATTTTCACCGAAAGTCTACTCTGGACAGATTTCTCTCCCATTTTAGTTCAGAGATTGGGGCCAGGCTGGTGGAAACCATCATGGAATATACATCCCTGCAACCTTTAGAACATTTCATCAAGATACGTAGTGCAGGGGGATATATGGGAGAGGTGAGGTGCTCTTTCATAATTTGTCTTCCATTGTCATTGTCTTGTCTCTAATGGACGACGGCTGAATTATGGATGACGGACTAGACGCTTGTAATTCATTCGGGATGTTCCTAAGTAATCTTTCATAATCCAAAAATGTGCCTTTTAAATTGTACTTCAAGTTTGCTTCGGCAAAGTTACAAAGCTCTCCTTGTTCGTTTAAGAGGTCTTTAAAGTGATTCAATCCTTTGCTTGACCACTGTTGGATAAAAAGGTTTGAATTCATACAGTGTGAATTTAACCAAACAGGTTCACTCAAAAGATTTTCATCAGTAAATTTAATTTTTCTGTTGAAAATTTGCCATGCAGAAAGAACTTTCTTCCAGAAAGGATTTTTCAGATTGTCTATCTCTTTTCTAAAATTTTCACCACAGCTTATTATTTTGGCGATATCAAAATATTTACTTAAAAAATGTTGCCATTTGTTGTTAGTATTAAGAATTAATTCTTTAGATGCTTTCAAACCATGATTGAGGTCAGGACTTTTATCTTTTATGGCAATAGTCGGTCAAGGAATTTAAACCAACTGCACATATGCTACTACCCTGCACTAGAGTAATTGACAACCCAGGCACTGGAGTGAGTTGATGTTCAAGGAAGCTATTGCCATAAAAGATAATAAAAGTCCTGACCTCAATCATGGTTTGAAAGCATCTAAAGAATTAATTGTGTTCAAATGAGTTCAAGTCATTGTTTATAGAATCTTTGTCTCTACCATAGCTTGATATCATGTAAAGAATTGTGTTAGGTTTTATTGTTTTGAAAAACTGCTATGATCCATTGTATATATAATGTTCAGCTTGGACGGTTAACTGTATTCACCCTGTATATATACTCTTGTAATCTTGCTACCTGTATATTCCTGACGATGGTATAACCTTTACCGAAATATAGAATATCACAATGACTTCACTTTTCGGAGTTACTTTCATTCTAGTTTAATACATTCCAACTTTGGCATTTTGTCACCATGAGAAGTGCCCGAGCGCATAAAAAAAATCACACATTAAATTCCTATTTTGGCACAATATAGTTATTGTACTTTGTGGGGACAACACAATGTCTGCCACTGATGGTTGTTACTGTTGGTCTGACAGAGGTGGTGGTTGGTAGTGATGATGGTGGTGGTGGTTCAGTGTCATTAAATGTGCAGATGTTACCGCACTGGCCAAGAGGTTTATCAGATGACACGGTCACCATGGTCACATCTGGCGGCACTGACATAGCTGACCCAGTAGATGATCGTACGAGCTCCGCTGGAGGTCCATCCTGAGAAATGGATTTTTTCTGGCTGTTATCAAACTGTAAGAATTTCCGATTTCTTCGATACAACCAGGTAAGAACGCGGTCCAACACATGAATCCTGTTCCCATGGCGATTTGGGATGCAAAGGTTGCATGCGTATTGGATCACCGATTTCCAGCTTAGGTAAGGGCTTCTCGCTGTGGATAATCGCTATATAAATGACACTGTGAAGGATATATATCCACCTTCACTGGATTTGAAGGAAACTACAGATAACCCTACAGGTACATCATATTTAGACCTATATCTCTATAAAAATGAAGCGGGCCTTCTCTCTCGTCGACTATATGACAAAAGAGATGATTACAATTTCGACATCGTAAACTATCCCTTTCTCGACAGTAATATTCCAGTGGGACCTGCATATGGCGTATACATATCACGCCTAGTAGCATTTGCTAGATCCTGTGTAAAATGTGACGATTTTAATCAACGTCAGAAAACATTGTTGCAGAAACTTATAAAACAGGGCTACACCACCAAGCGCCTCCACTCAAAGTTTCTCAAATTTGGCGATACATATCGCATGCTGATAGCAAAATACGAGCGTAGCGTGCAAGATCTATGGCGTTACCTTTCGTGACTTTTGTCTAATTCCGCTTAAAAGGGGCTAGGGGCCGTATGAACCCATGTACTTCAAGATCCTCATGGTACTCATATGAACAGTCACAATCAAAGCGTGACTGAGATACATCATTCTTTAGATGATGACTTTACAACGAATATTATGGATTAAGAATACTTATCAGCGATACGGATTTGATATTTTTGGAACATCATGATGTCTTGCCGGCATCATTGAGAACTGTTGACCGCTTCTCTCTTGCAGGAAACAAGCCTGTGTTTATGTATACTATGATTGTCTTTTTGAATTTGGTGCTAATACTGTTATATGGAATATGGAATAGGTCTTTGGATTATGGACGCGGATATTCTCTAATGGACGACGGCTGAATTATGAATGACGGACCAGACGCTTGTAATTTGCTAATGTGTCTTTCTGCCTACGGACTGTGATGTTTTCAGTTACTCCTCCTATGACCTGCGGTTTGAGAAGAGCTTCTGCAGTAGGCATTGTTGTTTTTGTCCTTCTGGACATAAATCTCTGCACTGGGCTTGAGACTGTGCTGTCAGGGGTGTTACGCCACTCAAGTAATGCCATTTGTATGTCCTTGTTGTCCTGTTTGGGGGTTTTCAGCAGTTTTTTCGCGATTTTAACAGCCGACTCAACTTTACTGTTGCTCTGAGAGTGATATGGAGAGGTGGTGGTATGGTTGAATTCCCACTCGCGTGTAAATGCTGAGAACTCCTCGCTTATATATTGAGGCCCATTGTCAGTTACCATATCCGCGATTCCATGTCGTGCGAAATGAGACTTTGTTGCCGCAATAATTCTAATTTTCAGTGTGAAAATTAAGGGGAACCATGAACGAAGATCTGGCTTTGCTACTACTGACAACTCCCACGCGATCAACCGTGAAGATTGAGTCATCCGTGTCATCGTCCGTATCTTCGCTACAGCGAGGATCATTAAGTTGATGCAACTTTTTAGTTCCTTTAGCACGCATCTTGTTTCCATCCTGACCTTGCTGGCACACTGAAGCGAAATGATTTCCTTTAGAACATTTGCCACAAATTTTTCCGAAAGCCGGACATTTGAATTTGTCTTTCACGTGTTTTGAGCCACAGTACAGACAAGTGATAATTCTGTGCATACCTACTGCCATGATTTTGTTTGTGGGCAGCATGAACCGTAGGCCTACTAGGGGAATCAACCGCGGCCGCACGTAACTGCTCCTTGTGAGCCCTGGACAGTTGACTAGCTCGCAGGGCTTCAATACACCTTTTCAGATCAGGGACAGGGCGTTCCCTCAATAAACGATATCTTGTCGAAGAGTCGTGGGTGCCTATGAGTAGCCTATTTCTCAGTAAACTATCAGACAGATTTTCAAAGTCACACGAGTCTGCTAGCTGACGTAGTCGCACTACATACTGCTCGACAGTTTCATGTTCTGTCTGATTTGCATAACCAAACTTTACTCGTTCAAATAAAAGATGTTTTTGTGGCATGAAGTGATCCCCCAGTTCCTGTAGAATTCGTGCAGGATCTTTTTTGTCTGCGGCCGACAAACTAGCTAGACTGTTCATCACGTGGAGACAATCTACGCCCATTACACTGCACAAGGCGGCTGCTTGTACCTCTGGGCTTTTCTTATCCAGTTCAGTGGGAGTAATATAGTAGTCCCACGAGGCTTTAAAAATTTTCCAGGTACCGGACACGTCTCCCTTGACGTACATGGATTGGGGTCTGGTATTTGATAGGAGACCATATCGAAATAAATTTGTACTCACAAAGTTCCAATAAGTTCCAGTGTCCAATAAATCAATCCGCCCTTGCACACAACACGACGTACGGAACTCGATTTTCTGTGCTGCGTTAACGAGAACAGTCAGATATCGGCGACAGTTTGCCGTCCAAAGTTCAATCAAAGTCGTTGTTGTTGTCAAAGAAAGATGGCGACTGTCATGCATCGAATCCGGACCATGTGGTTGCACACAACGAGCAGAAAAAGTTAGCGCGAGTCAGTCTAGTTTCAGTGCTTTCTGCATTCGGAATCTGCCTTCGGAAACTTCAGAGTCTTAACTGAAACTATGCGCACTTCTGACACCATGTTATCTTCTGTAGCCGAAGATATTGATGATTTGACATAGAGCGTAACAAACACTTATAATCAAGATGCCATGCTGTTTACTGCTGGTGCATTCTGGGTAATACAGATAGATCATACATGCGTGCGACAATACCGGGTTCCGGGTATCTGCATAAAGCCGCATCCCATAACAACGACTGTATTAGCAGCTGACCACAGTACCCCGTATGTGCAGGAACAACACAAGATATAAACACAGCAAAGCCAACGGAGTAAATGCACAACAAATTTATGTATCAGGATATCCGGAAAACTGTCATCGCAGTCAGTGAGCGACTGACAAGATGAAGCTCGCAATCACAAAGGAAGATAAAATATTGGTCATTCACACTACCGTAGGCCACATTCTAGACCTCATCGTGTTGAGCCATAGGTACTGTACTGGTTAGGACATTAAAAAAGTACATGGCAAATGTACAAATTACAGATAAACATGCTGGGATATAACTGGTAAATAAAACCAGTCAGGACTGCACGGTTGTAATATCGGACTTATCCAGAGAGAAAGAGTCAGTTCGCAATAATCACAAGTAGACGAGAGAAGACAAACGCCTTATAATATCGTGGTCTATACGACGGAACTGGACAGGCGATGAGACAACGAACTGTAGACAAAACTTTCATAATGTCTGATGAGACAAATCTGGGAAGGCCATCAATATGCCGGACTGGTCAAGACAGGAGGCGACATATACCATTGATACTGGACTGTCACTGATGCATAAGACGTACCATTGGAATTGATTGTCGTCGGACAAAACAAACTGTTGTATGATGCTAACAGTCATACAAACGCGACATGACAAGACAAAACTGTTCAGGACAGGATATTTCGACTGTCTGATAGTACCAACCCGCGACGTCGTCGGACAAGACATACAACACGTACGATGAAATGTAAGACTGAATGAATGGACGACTGACCTGGAAGACGATGTCACGACGAACGAGAGATTGATGAGGTAAACGATGACATTGCAATCATATGCCGGACTGATCAAGGCGATAGGCGACATACTGTTTGGATACCCCGGACTTGTCGGTGATGCACGAGACGTACCGTTTGACTTGCTCGTCGTCAGACAAGACAAACTGTAGTATGGTTTCAACAGAATCATACAACACGGCAAGACAAACTGTTCAGGGCGGGATATTAGGACTGTCTAATACTCCCAACCCGCAAAATATCCTCCAGGATCATCCATGAATTGGACTGGTAGCCGTCTCAGATCGGTGGTCAGTGGACAAGACATTTCCACTGAGCAACTGAAAATTATGTTCAACTAAACTGTGAAAAAAGTAATGAGACAAACAGTCTAACCACCGTCTGCACAACTTGAGAGATGCAGTGAGAAAGACTCCAGTCTCCCACGAGAGCAGTGTATATAATAACTACTCCGACGGATAACATGTGGTCTCTTGACAGGGGACTGAGAGTCAAATAGGAGATGGCCTGGCCAGGAAGTGCCAGTAGTAAAGATCACAGTAACACATAGATAATTAAAGCAGGATGTTTACCATGGGCCCTTAAAGCCCGGTGAACAATAAGACTGGTAGATACCGAACTACTTTCAACAAGATAATAAAATGTATACAGTAGGTCATCATATACTTGCAAAAACAACAAACAAACAATTATCCATTTTGACTAAAGTCGGTCCCGGCCTAAGCCAATCGGAAACTAATGGTTTATGAATCACATTCTAGAAAATAAAGTAATAAAACACTAGCCGTAATTACAGTACCGGGTAGGCCAATATATGCCTATACATTTATATGTATTTTACAAGTTATATCAGGTATAGGTGTAACGGTTAACCGTTTGTGATTGGACTGTTCGAATCGGAGGGGGGTGTGTTACCGCTGGAAGTATGGAAGAGCCAGTTCGGGAGCGCCAGTGGTTGGAAATGCATTCCCCCGTATTTCTCGCTTACCAGAGCGAGATAGGTGTTGCCCTTTATGTGGAACATTCTTTACGAATTATGGATTGGGATGGCATTCCCATTTATGGACTATGAACTGTAATTTCGCTGTGAAGGCGATTTTCCGGGTGTTCGCAACGGCTCCGGGGGGTGAAGAGTGGCCCCGGCTATATAAGCTCGTGCAGACGGAGGGAGCGGGAGAGACCAGAAAGACAGAGCTGGAGGAAGCACGTCCAGGTACAGCCTGTAACTTTCGATTTTGGCGCAATTTACGGTTGGGCCGTAAATGCAGTTGTTTTGGCCTGGGAGTCTAAAAGCTTGTACACAATCCAATGAGAATTTGCCAGCTCGCATTTTCGGTGTGGAAACGTGTTTGTGGTTATGCTATAGTTTAGGAAACACGACAGCGTGGCGTGTCTAGTATAGTTGTGGGGTATTTTATAATACTGTAATGAGACATGTGTTTGCCCGTAGCACATTCAGGCAACTTGCATGGTCTAACTTCAGTATAAAATAAGGCTTTTAGGTCTATACCAGTAGGTTGATAATTTCGACATTATTGCTGTGCTAGTCCCGCTGCACTGGGACTAAAGTCGCAATATTTAGGTGTCGATCTTGTTGACCGTGAAGCGGTATATGACGATAGTTAGGGATTCCCTCCACCCCCAGAAATATGCAACTGCACTAAATACAGAGATAAATCAGCCAAGTTTCCCCCTGCCATAATCTAACGACGTATCGTGTAGCCTGTTTATTCGGCGCAGACGGCCGTGCAACGCTATACGGGACGGAAACGGTCGCAGTTATTACAGCCGGGCGGTGCAAGTCAAGGCACAGGCGGGCGAGCCGTTTTCGTCGGGAAACATTGATAAACTGGGCCGGGCGCTTTGGGGGCAAGAAAGGTCGCAGACAGTTACACAGACGGCGTATAGCTGCCCAAAGACAAGTTAAAGATACAGAACACAGATCCCACAAGAAGGATATGTGTATTTATCACACATTACAAGCAAATCAAGACACACAGATCATAAACAGTACAGTACAGACATACAGATCACAGATTATACAGTCAAGAAAGCTACAGAACACAGATCCCACAAGAAGGATATGTGTATTTATCACACATTAAAGAAAGATACACAGAGCACAGACAACGCAGAAAAAGACAAGACATACAGATCACAGACCACACAGCAAAGGCAAGATACGGTGCAGGCGGGCTTCGTTTTACCGATGTAAAAGTGGTAACAAGACTTACAGACTGTACAGTCAAGCCAAGGCACAGATTACAGCCAGTAAAGAACAGACAGGGTCAAAGACAAGATACAAGTTACAGACAGTAAACAAAAGACAAGGCACAGCACAGACAGACTTCTTCCCCCGAGAAACGCCGATAGACGGTGGAATTGGAGAAATCTGCGACCGGGTCGCCGAGGGTCGCAGAAGGTCGCAGAAGCTTGCGACCAGGTCGCAGAGGGTCGCCAACGACAGTTGACATACAGTAATGATGTTTCATCGGTACCAGATGAAATGGTAATACAATATATACCCAAGTAATTGTCCTGACGGTCACGGAGAGTGAGTGGTGCGGGTCTTACCTGAGAGATCGTCGTGAAGTTGTGTAGTCACAGGCGTGTCTATAGACGGGTCGCAGCAGCCGTAAGGGTTGAGACGCCGGGCTATACTTACCTGTGCGGGAAGCAGACTGGTGAGCTGACAAGTTAGGGTCAGGCTCCGACGACTGGGGGTGAAGAACACGCCGGGTTGCCACGTCTCTGGAGAGAGCGTCACTGCCGTGACGTTCCAACGACTGGGTGTCGTATCTGGAGAGAGCGTTACCGCGTAACGTTCCAACGGGCCGTGACGTTTCAGCGACTTGGGGCCATATCTGGAGAGAGCGTCACTGCCGTGACGTTCCAACGCCTGAGGGTATATATATATATATATTGGGGAGAACGTTACCGCCGTAACGTTCCAACGGGCCTTGACGTCTCAACGACTGGGTGTCGTACCTGGAGAGAGCGTTATATCCTTAACGTTCCACCGACGGGGTGCCATCCCTGGAGAGAGCGTTACATCCGTAACGTTCCAACGACGGAGGAAGAGAAGGGCCAGCAGCCAGGCCGCCCTTGTCCCCAGAAGAGAAGGGCCAGCAGCCAGGCCGCCCTTATCGCGCATAGACATAAAGCACTATATTAACTATAAAGCTATATGCATACACTCTCATATATATATTATTGACATATAACACCAAGCTTAAACTGCACACATTCTCTTCTATTATCCACATATACACCAAGTGTACGTATCCGTTAACCTTATATGCACACACCAAGTGTACGTATCCGTTAACTTTATATGCACACACCCTCTCATATCACGTGTATATATACATCAAGTTTATTTGCGTACACTCTCCTAGTGTCTGTACATATATGTAAATATCCTAACGTTACATCTCCTTAGACATTGTGTCTAAGCCGCGGGGTTCTACGCTATTAATTGTAACCGCGTATACTATTTGTGCAGAATATACCATAATAGACATTTACATTAGCGTCAGTCATCCTTGTAGGGTTGTGATCATCTCTTCGAGCCCCGGATCTCTACTAGTGAAGGGGTTAACGACGGTGACGGCCAGAATGCCAGTGGGCAATCCCGGTTATTGATTCGTTTTCTCGTAAACACCACGACTGGTCCTGCTCGTACACGTTACACGTGGAAAACTGGTGGCAGCGGTGGGATCTGGCCTGATCTACAACAGAAGAGAACAACCGACTACTAGAGATGACCGACAACGACGTGCCGACAACGCCATTAACCATGAGTTCCCCGGCGACAACACCGAGACATCCGGGCATAGCGGGTCTACGGGCTATCCTACAGGGGAGAGGGCTATCGAGGATACCTGTTCCAGCCACTTTGAGGCCGGGAGAAGCACCGTCCGAGCTGTCAACGCCCGCCATCGTCGAGACCGAGACCTCGTCGACCCTCCGAGTGCTACTAGAGGGCCTCAAAAGCTTACAGGCAGAGATGCAGACGATGCGGGCGACCTTCAATCAGACGATGATGGGAGCCCCAGCGCACACGTCCACGCCCAGGGCCGAAGAGGGTACTACCAGAACCCCCATAGACCAGCCTGTACGGGAACAGACGATTTGCGACCGGGTCGCAGAAGCTGGCGACCGGGTCGCAGAGGGCCGCGACCGGGTCGCAGAGGGTCGCAACCGGGTCGCAGAAGGGCACCATTCAGCGGCTGATACCAGTGGGGGAGCCACAGTCACGACCATCCCCGTTTCCCGTAAGACGTTGGTTAAGGCTTCGACCTACGATGGAAGTACGCCCTGGAGAGATCACCTGGTACATTTTGAGCATTGCGCAGCCTTGAACCGGTGGACGGCGGAAGAGAAGGGACAACACTTGGCGGTATCCCTGCGGGGGCCAGCACAACAGGTTCTCTCCAGTCTGAAGATGAAACCAGGGGAAGCAAATTTCATCTGCCTACGTGATGCCTTGGAGAGACGCTTCGCTCCGCCTAACCAAACAGAGCTGTATAAGTCCAAGCTGAAGTCAAGGCGACGACAGAGGGAAGAAGGTCTACCCGAACTGGGCCAAGCTCTGGTGAGACTCAGCCAGATGGCCTACCCAGACGCCGGTGATGAGGTCCAAGACACCCTGGCCCGTGACCAATTCTTTGAGGCAATTGGAGAAGACTTACGGTTCAAAGTCTGGCAGTGCCGCCCGAAGTCCTTAGACGAGGCTGTACATGCAGCAGTGGAAGTAGAGGCCTTCCAAGACGCCCAGCGGCGACGTCCTGATCCCACGGCAAGAGCCGCTACAGGAGAAGACATCCCGGCTGACGTTCCTGAGGATGATGAGGACGCGCAGGCCCGACTTCGAGCAGAGATTGCTGCCCTGATGGAAGAATTTAAGAGGCGCTTCCCGGGACGGGGACGCTCAAGTTCAAGGCGGGGGCAGAGGGCGGGACGACAACCACGACGGGGATGTTGGAGGTGCGGAGAAGACGGCCATTTTTTCGCCCTCCCAGCCCCCGAGACGACAGCCCGGGTCCGGGAATCCACCAAAGCTCCAGGGACCCAAGCCTGCGCTTCATAATCAGGGAGAAGCAGGGATATACCTACCCGCGTGTATCGGACCGGTGAAGGTGATGTGCTGTGTGGACTCCGGAGCATCTATCTCCTTGATCAGCCGCCGGATATGGGAATAGCTTGACCCAGATGTGAAACCAGTCCTTCGAGACTCCCGGTACCAGTCCATCAAGGTAGCTGACGGTTCCCATATGCCTTTACTCGGAGAGGGAGACTTCAGGATATCGATCCAGGGGACGGTGTGGAAGCACACGCTGGTTGTGGGAGATCTGTCCATTGACGCCATCTTGGGGTACGACTTCCTGTATCGCCACGGCTGTATACTTGACGCAAGAGGCCATCGATTGAAGCTGGGAGGCAAGTACCTGCAATGCGAGGTTGTAGGAAGTTTTGATTGTTATCGTTTGGCCCTGGCTGAGACCATCACCATACCGCCTAGAACCCAGATGCTTGCCCCGGCCAGGGTGGAAGACGCACCGCCGGGGGAGATTGGACTAGTAGAGGGGGAGCTCGCATTTACCGAGAAGACCGGCCTAGTCCTGGCGAGAACACTTTCTCGAGTTGCATCTGATGGTAGTGTGCCTATTCGTATGCTGAACGCTTCCGACGAGTCCACAGTCAGTCATGCTGGTACCTTCTGTGGTAGTATGTCCACACTAGGTGATGTCCCGGAAGAGCCTACAGAGCCGAGGGCGCGAACGACGACCCTGCCAGCATATATGCAGCCTCTGTTGGAGAAGTCCAAGGACGACTTGAATGCAGCCCAGTTGAGGGAAGTTGAACAAATGCTGAGTCGACACGCTGATTTGTTTGCGGCCGATGACGATGACCTTGGACGTACGACCAGGGTGCAACATCAAATAAAGACGGGGAATGCACCCCCGATTCGTATTCCACCTAGAAGACCGCCCCTTCATGCCCGATGGGAGATCGACAAGCAGGTTGACGAGATGTTACGACGAGGTGTGGTCGAGCCCTCCGAGGGACCGTGGTCGGCCCCTGTCGTCCTGGTGAAGAAGAAGGACGGTAAATCTCGATTCTGCGTCGATTATCGGGCCCTGAATGACGTCACAGAGAAAGACGCATATCCTCTGCCGAGGATCGATGACAGTCTTGACGCACTGAACGGGGCACAGTGGTGGTCTACCCTCGACTTGATGTCCGGATACTGGCAAGTTGAATTGGCGCCTGAAGATCGATGCAAGTCCGCGTTTTCTACCCGGAAAGGCCTTTACCAGTTCCGCGTTATGCCGTTCGGGCTGTGCAACGTCCCTGGAAACTTCGAACGCCTAATGGAAGCGGTATTGGCCGGTCTGCACTACGAGATATGCCTCATTTATATCGACGATATCATCGTGTTCGGGAAGACGTTTACCGAGATGCTGGCCAACTTGGAGGTGGTGTTCCAGAGACTACAGCTTCACGGGCTTAAGTTGAAACCCTCCAAGTGTGTCATTAGCGCCCGAAAAGTCACCTACCTGGGACACGTCGTGTCCGGCGCTGCAATCGAGACGGAACCGGAGAAAGTCCAGGCTGTGAGAGACTGGCCCACCCCAGTCTCCCAACCGAGGTACGGAGTTTCCTCGGATTGTGTAGCTATTATCGGAGGTTCGTCAAAGACTTTGCGACCGTGGCAGCGCCCCTGCATCAACTTACCCAGAAGGAGAAGAGCTTCGTGTGGACCGATGATTGTCATATCGCATTTGAGACCCTGAAGGGGAAGATGATAGCGGCGCCCATCCTGGCCATGCCTGACATGTCTAAACCGTTTATCCTGGACACGGATGCCAGCGGTTGGGGCATTGGAGCCGTTTTGTCCCAAGAGGTCGACGGACAGGAGAGGGTGGTGGCCTATGGCAGCAGGGTACTCACCAAGGCTGAGAAGGCATACTGCGTGACCAGGCGCGAACTCCTGGCGGTGGTCCACTTAGTTAAGTTGTGGCGGCACTACCTCTACGGGAAGAAGTTCCTACTGCGCACCGACCACGGGTCCTTGAGGTGGCTCATGAGATTCAAAGAGCCGGAGGGCCAACCCGGCCAGGGCAGATACGGAAGCTTCGAAACCGGTGGCTAGGACCGTTTGAGGTGGAGGCGGCGTTGTCGGACGTTACCTACCGCATCCGGAGTGACGACGGGAGGCGACAAGTCGTGCACGTTGACCGGGTCAAACCGTGTTATCCGCGGCTGGACGTGGAGGGTGACGATACGGCGTCCGAGAGCGGCAGTGACGACGGCGGCGGCCCGCAGGGGCCGGAACCGGCCCGAGTAGAACCTTACGCCCTGACCCACCCGATAGCCGTGCAGCCACCCATAGGCCGGCCCCAGACGAGCCGGAGTGGACGCGTCATCCGACAGCCGGCCTGGCAGGCCGAATTTGAGTTGGAACCGCGGGGAACGCCGGATAGCGAGTTAGAGGACGCGCTCGAGGAAGTGGCCGAGGGTGCGGCAGCCCCCACACACGCGACGACGACCCGCGGTCGGCGAGTGGTGAAGCCTCGCAGGTTGCACGATTACGTGCTGACGTCCCAGCCCGTGTACCGTAAAAAGGGGGGAGCCCGACCCTTCCAACTGAGCGTGCAGCCCAGTGGATTTAATGTCGTGGGCGGCTCTGCTAGCCTCCCATGTAATTCTGTGAAGGAAATCTGTGGACCTAATGTCGTGGTGGCCCGGCCAGACCGCCGGAGGGCGGCCACCTTGTGATTTCGCCGGCCCTGATGGCCCGTAATTGGCGAGCAGTTTTGTTTAAATTGATTCGAACTGTACAACTGGGACTGTGGGACTACGCTCTACTGTGGGACCAGAACGCCCATGACGAGGACGTCATGATTTGGAAAGGCGGGGGCAGTGTAACGGTTAACCGTTTGTGATTGGACTGTTCGAATCGGAGGGGGGTGTGTTACCGCTGGAAGGATGGAAGAGCCAGTTCGGGAGCGCCAGTGGTTGGAAATGCATTCCCCCGTATTTCTCGCTTACCAGAGCGAGATAGGTGTTGCCCTTTATGTGGAACATTCTTTACGAATTATAGATTGGGATGGCATTCCCATTTATGGACTATGAACTGTAATTTCGCTGTGAAGGCGATTTTCCGGGTGTTCGCAACGGCTCCGGGGGGTGAAGAGTGGCCCCGGCTATATAAGCTCGTGCAGACGGAGGGAGCGGGAGAGACCAGAAAGACAGAGCTGGAGGAAGCACGTCCAGGTACAGCCTGTAACTTTCGATTTTGGCGCAATTTACGGTTGGGCCGTAAATGCAGTTGTTTTGGCCTGGGAGTCTAAAAGCTTGTACAATCCTGTAGCTAGTGTAACCTGTAAAAACACGCCAATCCAATGAGAATTTGCCAGCTCGCATTTTCGGTGTGGAAACGTGTTTGCGGTTATGCTATAGTTTAGGAAACACGACAGCGTGGCGTGTCTAGTATAGTTGTGGGGTATTTTATAATACTGTAATGAGACATGTGTTTGCCCGTAGCACATTCAGGCAACTTGCATGGTCTAACTTCAGTATAAAATAAGGCTTTTAGGTCTATACCAGTAGGTTGATAATTTCGACATTATTGCTGTGCTAGTCCCGCTGCACTGGGACTAAAGTCGCAATATTTAGGTGTCGGTCTTGTTGACCGTGAAGCGGTATATGACGATAGTTAGGGATTCCCTCCACCCCCAGAAATATGCAACTGCACTAAATACAGAGATAAATCAGCCAAGTTTCCCCCTGCCATAATCCAACGACGTATCGTGTAGCCTGTTTATTCGGCGCAGACGGCCGTGCAACGCTATACGGGACGGAAACGGTCGCAGTTATTACAGCCGGGCGGTGCAAGTCAAGGCACAGGCGGGCGAGCCGTTTTCGTCGGGAAACATCGATAAACTGGGCCGGGCGCTTTGGGGGCAAGAAAGGTCGCAGACAGTTACACAGACGGCGTATAGCTGCCCAAAGACAAGTTAAAGATACAGAACACAAATCCGACAAGAAGGATATGTGTATTTATCACACAATACAAGCAAATCAAGACACACAGATCATAAACAGTACAGTACAAGTCCAGACATACAGATCACAGATTATACAGTCAAGAAAGCTACAGAACACAGATCCCACAAGAAGGATATGTGTATTTATCACACATTAAAGAAAGATACACAGAGCACAGACAACGCAGAAAAAGACAAGACATACAGATCACAGACCACACAGCAAAGGCAAGATACGGTGCAGGCGGGCTTCGTTTTACCGATGTAAAAGTGGTAACAAGACTTACAGACTGTACAGTCAAGCCAAGGCACAGATTACAGCCAGTAAAGAACAGACAGGGTCAAAGACAAGATACAAGTTACAGACAGTAAAGAAAAGACAAGGCACAGCACAGACAGACTTCTTCCCCGAGAAACGCCAATAGACGGTGGAATTGGAGAAATCTGCGAC